>CAJPEV010004773.1:2327-19324 GCA_905338385.1 Darwinula stevensoni
CTATAGGACCTATAGGGTTCCCTATAGGACCTATAGGGTTCCCTATAGGACCTATAGGACCTATAGGGTTCCCTATAGGACCTATAGGGTTCCCTATAGGACCTATAGGACCTATAGGGTTCCCTATAGGACCTATAGGACCTATATGGTTCTCTATAGGACTTATACGGAACCCTATAGGCCTATAGGGTTCCGTTTGAAGTTCTCCTCTAGGCCACTAGATGGAAGTATTGGGTTCTCGCGTTTCTCAAAGGGCACAAAAGTGCCCTCCCCTTACCCAAGGAATCATCTCTCACAAGAGAGTTTTGTACGTCCCTAAATGTCTCGCCTTGCCTCATTGTAGCAATCAATAAACTTCAACAGTTCCTTCTTTGTCATCCCCATCTTCCAGATAGAATCATTGAGTCCCGTGAAGAATTATGCCCTTATTCCTTTCGAAAACCACGTACGAAAATGAATGGACTCTTTCCAAATGGAGTTTCAGTAAAGAGATGTGCTCGCAGGTTCTTTCTTATATTTCCTTAGGTCGAGAGAAGAATACAACTTCTCTCTACGGAAGGAAGTATACGTGCAATCCAGCGAAATATGTGGGGCGGGGTCATAAATTATGCAGACCCCCGCAGTACTGGTATTAATAATGCATATCCCCTTACCATGGAAAAACCCCTAAACGGTTTTTTATTTACACCGAAATGCTGCGCCAATATTAACCCCGGTCGACTTTTCCGTCTTAATGCCTGGATTTCGAAACCCAAAATATCCTCCCCGGGTCCTTTAGGTCAGGAGACCTATGAGACCCTATGGGGATCCTATAGGATTCTAAAGGATCCTATAGGTTTTTCGTGTTTCAAAAACCTATAGGAAAGTCTATAGGTTTCCTATAAGAAATAGCTAAAGGTTTCCTATAGGACATTTCCGTAAGGGATACAATTTTCGGGCGTGCAAGGGCTTTTACACAAGTTGAACGGTAATGAACATCAGTTCCTTTTGTATCTAATCATACTGTATGAAGAAAGACGCTTCCGAAGAAGGCTATGAGTTTACGGACTAATGCTGGAAATTTCTGCCCTTGCTGTATTTCCGTTTAACACTGTAAGCAGTTCTACTTCTCTAGGTGTTTGACACTAAATTAGGATTGGAACCATTCGGTCAAATTACGTCACTCACAGAGAACATATACTACGCATTACTTCTGTTACTTCCTTGCAAGTGCTCTACCATAGTCGAAGGGCTTCCCTTACGAAAATGTCCAGTAGGAATTATATAGGAACCAGCGGCCTTCTGCCCAAAGACCTGCACTTTTTTTTGCCACGGCCCATTAACCGAGAACAGTCTTAGCCAGATTCTTGCTACAAAAATTATTTTTCACGATGGAACATATATTCATCAAAGAGATGCTGAGGTACAGCCTGCTATCCCTGCCTGTATGCACGTAAATAACTGAAAATTTTTTCGAAATGGGTCAAGTAAACGAAATCGGTAGGAACTATTATAGGTTAAGGAATGCAACACACGTGAGAATGAAACGGACATTTACTTCATAATAAAATCTACGATTAATGGAATTGACAATCCAAGAAGAACTTATATATCACATTGTCGGTAATGATGTCATGCTAGCAACAGTTTCACCCTGCTTCAGTCCGTTAATAATCGGAATCTTCAGCAAATTCTCAGGGCGAACTCGCAAACATGCAACGTACAATTCCCCATTCATGAATACTGGCTCAGGAAGTAGTAGTCTAACTCGATCGAATGTCTCTCCCTGAGACTTATTTGTGGTCATACCGATGGCAAGCACCATAGGGAGTTGACGTCGACAAAGATTGAACCGTATGTGATGTCGGATGACGTGTCCAGTGAAATTCTTCGCAGCGAATTAATGCTGCCGCTCGGGGCACCCGTGATCATCTCAACTTATATGACGTTTGCGTTCAAGTTTCTCATGATTATACGCAAACCATTGCAAATGCCATTCCTAACCCTTAAGGAATTGTCCTATAGGAAACCTATAATTATTCCCCATAGGAACCCAAAAGACTTTCCTATAGGTTTTTGAAACACGAAAAAGCTATAGGATCATATGGGATCCCAATATGGTCGGTATAGGACTCCTGACCTATAGAATTTGGGGATGATTTTTTGAGTTTCGGAACCCTGGCATTACAATGGGAATGGCAACAGGGCTCAATATTGGCGCGGAATTTTGGTGTAAATCAATTACCGAGTAGGGATTTCCCATGGTAGGGGCACTTGCATTTCTAATGCAATTAATCCGTAGGCTTGCATAATTTACTGTTCTGGTCCACATTTGTCGCTTGAATGCGCATTATAGCGCATCCACTTCCCTTGCTCTGAAGAAATGGCAGGCGGAACCTGTGAACGTCGTCCCTTTACTGACACTCCTTTCGTATAAACTTTACTTTATCTCGTAAGTGCTTTTCAAAGGGTTAATGAGCATATTTCTGGCCTGGACTCCATGGTTTTATCTGGAAGATGGGGATGACAAAAATAAGGGTAGAATTTTAGTGCTTGCTACAATGAGGCAAGGCGAGACATATGGGGAGGTACAAAATTCTCCTGTGAGAGGTGATTACATGGGTAAGGGGAGGGCACATTTGTGTACTTTGAGAAATGCGAGAACCCAATACCTTCATCTAATGGCCTTGAGGAGAACTTCAAACGGAACCCTATAGGCCCAATAGGGAACTATATAGATCCTAAACGGAACCCTATGAAGCCTATAGGATTGGTTCCTAATGAATTGTAATTTTCCGAATTTCGAAATAGACATATCTCATTTTCCCCCCACTTTCGAGGACGTTCCTCCGCCTATGATAGGTCCAATGAGAAACCTATCGGATACCATACGATTCCCTTAGGAATTCATACTTCTCAATAGGATCCCTACAAGTCCTATATAAAACCAATAAGACTTCTACATATTCCTATATAATCCATTCATTGCATTCATCCATCTATACTACGAGGGGAGGTGCAAAAGTCATGTCAGAAATGTGGGTCCATGGAAAACCTGACAAAATACCCAGTATATACGAGGGTCACTCAATAAGTTATCTATCTGAATAAGAAAAAAACATCCGAGGGGAAAAATAACACTTTATTTTTCAATGTAGTCACCTTTTAACATGCTCATCCCTTTCATATTCAGGTAGATAACTTATTGAGTGGCCCTCGTATATAGCCGCATACGTTGCATGGCATTAACTCGACCTACCCACTTCTATTTGGTGGAAATGAACTCGGCCGCGTAGACACTGCTGAAGGACAAAGAAGAGCTGACAGTCACCGAGAATGGACGTGAAAGAAAAACAGCGTGCAGTCACTGAATTCCTTGTAAAGGAGAATGTGAAGGGAGTGGATGTGGTGAGACGTTTACGTACAGCGTACGGTGAGTCCGCAATTCCAGAAAGGACAGTGTACCAGGGATTGCGTCCGTGCGTGAAGGACGAGATGGACAAGATAGAGACCGATCGGGCAGGCCGCGCACGTCCATAACGCCAAACAACATCCGCAAGGTAGACACATTGGTGCAATGTAACCGCCGCATATGAGTGAATGCACTGGAAATAGAAGTTTGCATCGCTCGTAAGCAGATTATTAGCATCATTCATGACGAATTGGGCTACAGTAAGGTGGCAGCAAGGTGGGTCCCACGGCATTTGACGGACGCACACAAACAACAGCGGCGCAACATCGCCCAAGAAATGCTGGACCGTTTCGCTGCCGACGGGGACGAATTCCTTGACAGGATCATCACAATGGATGAAACGTGAGTGCATTTCTTCGATCCTGAATGGAAGCAGCAAAGGATGCAATGGAAACATACGGGGAGTCCACCACCAAAGAAGTTTCGTGCCCGGACGTCGGCAGGGAAGGTCATGGCATTCATATTCTGGGATCGACATGGGGTTATTCTCATTGACTTAGTAATACTTAGTAATACTCTGTCTCCTGCCCATCCATGGAACAGACGTTGTGGAAGAGTAAGGGGTTGTACCGGTACAGGCCGTACTAGTATTGGATATAGAAACGCTTGCAAAATAGGAATGTCTCCAATAGATGAAAAAATTAGCAAAAATATTAACAGTAATATTGGCCGGATGTGTTTCCGTGTAGTAATCCCAATAATGGAGTCCATTCCAGAAATAAGCTTATATTCCATTTTGAAATCCCCCCATATGAGAAATGCCTCTACCTAACCGAATGTAATTTTAGTAAAGAGATGGTGTACGCAGGTTATATCTATCATAACCTTAGGTTGGGTGGAGAATGATCATTCTCTCTCCAGAAAAGGAAGTGAGCTCGTGTATACGGCATTCTGCCAAGCCAATATACAGGGTGTTCGTAGTTACAGGCAAAATAGGGAATCCTTTGCCGCCTGTATGCGGAGTACCTTCGGCGCCTTAGAGCCCACCGGGTTGCATATCTGCAAGGAAACACTCCCGGGATAGGTTTAATCCTTCCAGATATGCAACCCGGTGGGCTCTAAGGCGCCGAAGGTACTCCGCATACAGGCGGCAAAGGATTCCCTATTTTGCGTCTGAATACGAACACCCTGTATGCGCGCATGGGCAATGAGTTGTACTAGTGGAGGCAGTTCTTGTATTGCAGAGGCGAAAAATGCTACTTGGTAATGAATTTAGAAAAAAGCAGCGTCAAAATTTACCCCGGTGGTCATCCCATTTGGTAATAATCTTTGTTGTAATGCCAGGGTTTCGAAACCCAATGCAGATCAAGTCTCCAAGAAATCCTGCCTCATGTAAGTACTTTAGAGTGCGCATTTGTCTCATTTCGAGGTCATTTCATGAAATGATACGAATCATGGTTCAGGTCAAATTGGTTTGCCTAATATTTCAATAACTGTTTCCTAACTATTTGACCTTTATTTATATAAATTTTTAGGCAGTTTAGTCTTCTGGTTGCCGAGAAACTCAAATATATTAGGTGGTACTTTCTTCCGGGCACCCTGCATTTACACACCTAAAAGCAATATACTTGTATTCAACAACCACTCTCTTCCATTGAGCGATGATGAGCTAGCTTTCAAAGAAAGTAATACTGACCTATAGCACTGTTAAATTGGGATACGGATGCCAACTCACTGCACAAGCCAGTAATAGTGTCTGCTGCGAATCTCTCGTTGCAACTGCACGTGTGTATAGTCGGGTGGCATGTGGAATTAGTTACGCAATCTTCAGTTTGCAAGCAGTCCCCTCCAGCTGGCACCTCTACATACAAAGAACACAGACTTGCAACTACATTCTCAATACAATTTTTTCCATATTTTCACTCATGATATAAGTTCATAATTAAATACTTGGGCTGGGTGGAAATAAGACGCTTCTACCTGTATTGTCATCTCAAAAAGTGATTCCAGCTCTTATTGCTACGATAATGCAGATCAAGTCTCCAAGAAATCCTGCCTCATGTAAGTACTTTAGAGTGCGCATTTGGTCTCATTTCGAGGTCATTTCATGAAATGATATGAATCATGGTTCAGGTCAAATTCGTCTGCCTAATATTTCAGTAACTGTTTCCTAACTATTTGAACTTTATTTATATAAATTTTTAGGCAGTTTAGTCTTCAGAAGAGAGAAGTGAGCTCGTGTATACGGCATTCTGCCAAGCCAATATATGCGCGCATGGGCAATGAGTTGTACTAGTGGAGGCCGTTCTTGTATTGCAGAGGCGAAAACTGCTACTCGGTAATGAATTTAGAAAAAAACCAGCGTCAAAATTTACCCCGGTGGTCACCCCATTTGGTAATTATCTTTGTCGTAATGCCAGGGTTTCGAAACCCAGAAAGCCTCACCGAATCCTATAAGTCAGGAGTCATGTAGGATCCTATAACGACTCAATACGTTTTTCGTGTTTCAAAAACCTATACACAGCATTATATTAAACTGAGATGCTGAGTACTGTAAATTTACAGTTCTCAGTATCTCAGTATAATAGACTGCCGTGTATTTTTGACTTGAGCCTCTTCGGAAAGTTGTCACCGTCTCCAAAGATAAACTAATGCGTTGAATGTTCCTTTCGCAATGATTTTTGTTTTTGTTAGAACTGAAGTGATAAAATAAACCGTTTGGTCTCATTTCGAGGTCATTTTATCAAATGATATGAATCATAGTTCAGGTCAAATTCGTCTGCCTAATATTTCAATAACTGTTTCCTAACTATTTGAACTTTATTTATTATAAATTTTTAGGCAGTTTAGTCTTCTGGTTGCCGAGAAACTCATAAATATATTAGGTGGTACTTTCTTCCGGGCATCCTGTATTTACACACCTAAAAGCAATATACTTGTATTCAACAACCACTCTCTTCCATTGAGCGATGATGAGCTAGCTTTCAAAGAAAGTAATACTGACCTATAGCACTGTTAAATTGGGATACGGATGCCAACTCACTGCACAAGCCAGTAATAGTGTCTGCTGCGAAGCTCTCGTTGCAACTGCACGTGTGTGTAGTCGGGTGGCATGTGGAATTAGTTACGCAATCTTCAGTTTGCAAGCAGTCCCCTCCAGCTGGCACCTCTACATACAAAGAACACAGACTTGCAACTACATTCCCAATACAATTTTTTCCATATTTTCACTCATGATATAAGTTCATGATTAAATACTTGGGTTGGGTGGAAATAAAACGCTTCTACCTGTATTGTCATCTCAAAAAGTGGTTCCAGCTCTTATTGCTACGATAATGCAGATCAAGTCTCCAAGAAATCCTGCTTCACGTAACTACTTTAGAATATGCATCATTCGTGAATTTCCTTCTCTCATTGATAAGGAGCCTAAGTACCTATTGATGTTGCTATTCGAACCTCGAAACTTGACTTCAGATACGATTAGGGGGAGGAGGGGGCGGTGTCTGAGACACGGGTTGAAATCATTCGGAATATGCTTTCTATGCGATATTTGGCGAAATCCTCCATTTTGAGGTACTTAACCTCATCTGCTGCAGAAATTCAGCATTTCTTTAAACACGTGGTTGCAGACAATGACTCATGGAGAACTTGGCGCAGTACGCCAAATTCATGAAAGAGCTCCACAATTACAATTGCTAGGGCTTTTCATTCCAATAACTACCAAAGCTGCATGTTCATGATATTTTAATATCGACTTCTCTGAAAAAAATAGTGGCGGACAATCCGGGCTCATGGGAAACTTGGCTTAGTACACCAATGTCTGAAAATAGTTTCACAATTACAAATGCTAGCGCCTTACGTCCTAATAACCGCCGATGCCGCATGCTTATGATATTTACAATATCAACGTATTGGAATAACGTGAACTGAAACTTACGGCAAATGCCTCCATCATCCACGAATTCTTGCTTGCACTCGCATGTTTCCGAGCCTTGCTGGCCAACACATTCAGCATTGGGATCTTGGCATGGCCTTTCCCCTGGTACACAATCCTCAAGCAGTCTTGCATCCACTTTCCCTGAAATGTTCATCATGTTCCATTGAAAATTCTCCTGCAGTGTTAATGCTTGAACTGATTGAATTCTTTAAAGTGAGCGGAATAAGGCAAGTCTCTGGTTTCTGCGCTGACAAACACCAAACCAGAACTGATTTCATTCTATAGAACTACCTCACTCACGAGGGAAAATACTCGTTCACGAGTTTGTTCCTTTGAAAATGTTGAATATTGCTTCACTACCCTCGAAAAGTTTCATAATGTAACTTATGTTCAAGATGATGTCGGTACTTTGCTTACAACTCACACTTTAGAAAAAGCTCAATCGACAAGTATTGGCACATCCAGGAGCATTATAATTCTCTTCAGCAGCTGCTCATCCAAGGAAAGTAATTTTTAAGAGGATTTCACTATTTTACATTGCTCAAAACTCGCACTTAAAAAAAAATTCTTCATATGTAGACCCTCTCTCCTCCACTTCCTTTGCTTACCTGCCTATCTTCAAATTTTACTGCTTGCACAGACCCTATTTGTAAGTCTGTCTTATACCTGTATTCCTGTCCAATCTCAAGCCACCCCCGATTTATGATTTCCTCAGCGATTTCTGTACTTCCACTTCCTTCATCACCCAGGCCCACCAGTTCGACGTTGAGAGGATTAAGACTTTCTTACAGGCACAGGCTGAGAGCTGAGACAAAGGGATGTCTGACTCAATGTCTTTTAAGCATGGAAAATACATACTTTTCCTTATGTTTCTGGTGGTGAGGCAAACATATTTGCAAGTACGATATCTTTGTAGGAAGGACACTTCGTGCGCGATCCTAGGGATCCCTCCATAGCATCTACGATATATAAGACCCATGGGGATTCCATGGTACCTGCAGAAAGCAGGACTCATCCTATGGGAATCCTATGAAGTTTTGCGAATTTTAACATATTCATATCCGAGAGGGATCTATACAGAATATATTTAAATTGGATTTCATCATGGGAATCCCAAAGGGAATGTTGATGAAGGTAATCACAAGAATTTCTATTCTTAGTTGCAAGCTTTCCAGCAAACCACACGAGACAACGTGCCCGTTAAATACATTGACAACTTGAGGTGTTTTCCAAATCATTCATGGAGTTTTGAGAAGCAGCAGCATTGGACAAATGGCATGAAACACTAAAACGCCTTTGATATCGGAAAATCGAAACATATGCCAAGGAATGGACATACCTCTAAGGAAAATTAAGCAAGCGCAACCACACACCCAAATCTTCTTTCATCGAAGTGTCTGGGAATCGAAAGGTTCATGTCGCCGCACAATTACATTGCGAAAAATGACACCAGTTTTATTCCTTCATTTTGGCTGTCTGGCTGCATGCTCCCGCTCAGTTGTGCTTTGTTAATAATCCAAGTACACTGTACCAGTACTGTCCGTTGTAATAGTGCCTGTGTACTAGGTTTCATTACCCTGTATATGGTGCATCGTAATTGTTTGAAAATCATGCATTTTGATATTTTCCAAGTAGCCTGAATCACGCAGAGGGCTTCGTAATTGACACAATTGGATTTCCCCTCCGACTCGACCTTTTCACAAAAGTCAGCTGTGAGAAACCGGTTTCCATTTTCTGGTGGGAAATTGTCGAAAGAAATATGAAACGTTTTAGACTCTATAATGATCCCCTTACTCAGATGCCAGGAGATATTGTTTCTACCTTTAAATATATGACGAGCTCATGACGAGGTGACGTACTTTTTTGGAAAATTTTCAACGGAAGGCATAGAGCTAATTGCTTTGATCCGGGTCGCGATCGATACGGGAAAAGAGCGTCGATCAATACGAGGTTTCAATCGATAAAAGGGTCGGAATCCCGATAAATATATATATGGACGGATACCTCATCCCTGCGATTAAGTTATGGGTCTATCCACGCCAAGTGGTCTTAGCATTTTAGCCGGAATATTTACTGAATATGCAATTATTACTTTCGCTACAGAAGGTCATCTCTTTTCCTAGAAGATATGAACAAAATGGAATATTACATTGAAAAATGAAAGAATTTGTCATGATCATGATATATTATTCATACCACTCTCATGATACTCAAAATGTGATGAAAGTGCAAATCTGGAGAGAATGAATTAGACTACTGGAACAGATCGCAGCATGGGCTTTCCATGCATACTGATAATTTCGAATCAGCTTAGGTGTGATGAGTAGATGTCAATTGTTGACGTTTGAATGATATCTGTAATATAAAATTAATACATATGTATAGCCTTCTTGTTTCAAAATACATTTTCAGAACAAGACACATCCGACACCGTCACAAAATAGGCTTACTTTTTGTTTCAAGCATTGTCATCTTGGGGTGACTTATACCATTTCTAGGCATTCATTCAATCTATAGAATGAACATGAAACTAAATTATTAGGATCCACTCGATGACAGATATGTGAAAATTAGTGAAAGTGACTTTAACTTGAGGTTCACGAAATGTCACGTCTGTCACTTTTCTTTGCACGGACATCCCTAACAAAATCTTTATTTGGTAAAAATGTGGTACATCTTCAACAAAAGAGAGAGTGCAAAACTTTGGATCGTGGCATTTTCAGTCACTACCAAAAGCAAATTGTTACAGCCTTTATATTGTGGTTTGTTATCCATAATATAGTTACATTTTTGTACACTAAAAATATTATTCCGGATGTCACATCCGACACCGTGAACAAACCCTTATCCTTCCTCCAGCTGGATGAAAGAGGACTCCAAGAGTTATACGCGGGGACGTTTTACACATCCGCCTGGGAGAGTCCTTATCGTAAGTGTGAACACCCCCGTAGGTAAGAAGGATGGATAGGTATGCGACAAGTACAATGTCCGCCGATTAGAAAGTTAAGAGGGCATGTGACTTAAATCGTGAATTCCCCATAATGATACACTCGGGGTCACCAGCGCATTCCGAATTCGGGTCTGCGTTTGCTATACAATCATTGTTGCTTACATAGGCGTCCCCGAGAGGTCACTCTCCTTTTTCTTATTGAAAGACAATGAAAGCTTCTTTGCTAGGCATTTTCGCAAGCCAAATCCAAGGGATTAATCATGCAAGGATGAACTACATTTGTGAATTTATAATCGAAGAAAAGGGAAGGAGTATCTCAATATGAGTTGTAATCAACAAATTGTCAATTTGACTTCGTGTTCTCCTACGACAGCGATCACATCTCGCTGCCTGCTTTTGGCTTTAAACGTTGCTGCGTTTGTAGTAATCTGAAGAAGTTGGTCATTGCTAATTCCTTGAGAGAAGCTTCGTAAATTCGTTTCAGAGTAATAAAACTTCCACAGTTATTTTCCATGGACATCAAAACTTGAATTCATGTTACGAATGTTGAAGCATCCTCCAAACTTGTCTTGAAAGCACTCTGAAACGTATGGACTATGGACTGACGAGGCATTTGTCTAAGGATGGCGACATTTTCAAAGATGTTGATTATAAATTGCACTATAACATTGGAAGGACGCTATTATTTACGCTCACTTGGACCGGCGAAGATGTGTGGCAGGATGGCCAATGATGCATACAGAAATATCAGGAGCTTCATATTGCAGAAAATGGCGTCGTTCCAGATATACTTCCCCAAAATATTTCACTAATCCCTCTGTCTCTATTGTCTTGGTTGATCAATATTAATGAAGATGCCTTGATAGATTGCGAAGCCCTCTTTCCTCCCACACACTTGAGGATGAACTGCACCTTTGAATTGCGCGTAGAACGCCCTTTTCTAACCGTTGTATATAGCCTTATCTATAAAACATAGGTCCTAATTTTTTTCATTTTTTATGAGCTGTAAGGGACTCTCATGGGAGGCGCATTTTCGTTATCAACTGTATGACTCACAAACATCATAACGTGAATGTGCGTTATATGTAGCTCCTCTTTTGTCTCCTCCGCTACTATTGAAGGTGGGTGTTGCAATTTGCTTGCCCCTCACTTCAAAACGTATAACAGATCTTTCTGTGACATATCCCTGAATATGAGAAAAACCTACATGGCAAATGTTGATCGAGAGCATCGGGAAAATTTCCAAATCATTGGTTTATCTATAATAATTTCTAATTTCACAGCAATGCAACAAAAGCATTTCACCGTTATTAACATGTATAAACTCGAGCATCTTCGAAATCTTCAATGGATATTAAACGCAAATATGCAGATCATCTTAAGCGAGGATATGAGTTTGCCTCACTAAGAATAGGATGCAATGATCTCTGAAGAAGTTGATTCATGAATCAGACATTGACGTGAAAGAGACTTACGTCATTCTCTCACCGTCGTCATGTTGACAATTTTTCTCATCGAACATTTTATTTCATCAATACATCCATTCTCAGCAGTCTATAAGAGTGATGCATCATTTCCTGTTCGAAGGTCTTTCAAATGAAGGAAAATTGCTATAAAAAACCGAAATAGAGGCATGAGTTATCCTATCAATATTTTCCGAGTTCAAGCAAAAACTCACAATTGCAATGCGATTATTATCTGAAATAGGGAAATCGTAGAAGGAATAATAAAATCCATTTTTTTTCCACTAAACCTTCGACAGCTAGGATGGCAACTTCGGGATTTTTAGAAGGTGCCAATCGGGACCTCATCACATACGGCTAAAGAAGTGGAATGACCGGTCAGGGTTGTCGGGTGGTCAAAATCGGTTCAAATTTTAGTTGATCATCATATTTCTGTGGAAGAACACGCATCTCTAATTCGTCCGGCATGTGACACCCATGGTGTGAAGCTACTTCGAGGAATTCCGTACCTGTACCAGGCTAGGAACCACCAGAGTCCCCGCGATCGTCCCGATCACCTCAGCTCCCCTCCTCAAACCAGCTTAGGATGTGAAATTCCGGACAGAGATTTATCGACTCTTTCCTCTCTCCATTACCCTCACTGACTCCAGAAGGATCTCTCTCCTCACCCCTTCAAGCAGGGAATCTCTATTCGAAGTCAGGAGGTGACGAATTCAATTCATGGAAACGGAGAAGAAACGGTCAACCCTTCCGTAGAATCTCTTCAATGAATCAAAGAACTTTAGCTGAGACTGGAATTGAAAAGAGGACGATTGCGGAGATCATTTCTTCATATGATATCCGTAAAACTCCTTCGAAGAAACGACGGTTATCCAACCGCTTCCATCGACGGGATTCTTTCACCTAAAACTTGGTGAGACGAACTGATTTTGAATTTTACTTCAAGACCATCCATACTAAAGCCATGCTTCTCGATTGCTTGAAAACATCCACAGTTGGAAACCGTGATGCATTTCCTTATGAAAGAACAACACTATATCATCATCTCAAACATATTGGCTTCAGGCGCCATGTGTATAACCGCAGGAAATTCATCATGGAAGCACCTCGAATTGTAGCTCTTCGACATTGTTTCCTGAGACCAAAGGCCCAGGTGAAAGCGCGAGGGAAGCATTGTGTGCTTCGACGAAACCCGGTTCGATACCCATACTGTCCCATCTAAACTCTGGAGTGACGGTTCAGACCAATGTATTGTGAATGTTTTGGCTAAAAGAGGAAAACGCTTTCTCATACAGGGGGAAAGGCTGGAATTGTCGATGGACGCTTGACAGTCTCGAACGAGAGTTTGAAAGATTCCACCATGGACTACCGCGATGACAAGGATTCTAAGTTGTTCGAGACTAAATTTACTCAGCACAATGTCTTATTATTCGAAATAATTGAATAAACAAATATTAATCCATGACATTTGGGAAATATATTCAGACCTCAAAAACATTCAACGTTGCACGCAGCAATTAGCTTAATAACGTATTTTAGCAACAGTATATTCCGTCAGAGTAAAACTTCTGGATGGGAATAGTGATGAAAAATATCAACATTTAAACCAAACAAGAGAAATATGTTAAGGGCATGGAAATGCCATGCAGTTGGGAAGGGAGACATCGCAGCGAGGCTATTTAGTGTAGAGGAGTCACTGTGGGGAATCCCCAAATTCCCAGGTGATTCCGGAACTGAGGCATTCACTCCTGCCTTGGAACTCGTCCATATGACGCTCTGGACATCGAGACAAGCACTGCATGCTGGTTCCTTGCATCCCGGAACTAGGGGTAGGTGGTATACGAAGAGGAGAATGTTAGAGTCGAAAACCTTTTTTCCACTGACAAGAGAAGTGATTTTTGAAAGAGAATAAGACCAAAATAGCTCGGGCGTCAAGAGGATGAGGTCAGTTCGTATGAAGTAGGCGATGGAACGCATGGTTTTTGCAACACTTTGGACACGAAAGTCGGGAGTCTTGAAGGGAGGGGGACTATTCGAATGATAAGAATATAAGTTGTAAGATTGCGATGATAAGGTAACGTTTTTTCGCCATTCCATTTGAGGGCCCGCACAAAACGTCCACCTCCATCCACCTGGCATTACGACAAGGTGGAAAGGCGGTACATACAGAACCAGGAGGATGTCCCACCTGAAGGAAATCCACTTGGCTATTCACACAGGTGTATTTTGAGTCAGATGGATCCCACCCCAGGTAAATTTTGAACCAGATGTACATTCATCCAACATATCTACGCCTAATTCACCTGGTGCCAAATCTCCCCAGGGGAAGGAGGTTTTGCAAGGTGTCCTAATGATTGCTTAACGATTTCTTATTTGCATCCTCACATGTTGTTTTTAAAAAAAAAACATTTAATCCTTGTGGCCCATACACTTGGATCCAGGAGGAACTTCTCCAATCTTGGGAGTATGTCCTGCTATTAGAGACTGTGTTAGGTTTCCACGCAAATATTTAAATTGAATTTAGGTTACTGTCTCCCTTACGAAAAAGTCAATGGGGAAACCAATAGACTTCTATACGTTTTTGAAGCAGGAAAAATCTATAAGATCCCTATAGGACTCCTGACCCTGAAACCCTGGCATTACAACCGGGATTCCTACTAAACGGGATGACCACCAGGGTCAATATTGGCGATTCCTTTTCCTATATCTGGTATATTCAGTAATAATACCGCCTGCACTAGTACAGGGTGCGGCAGAATGGAGTCCCACATTTAAAAGGTTAATAAAAAAGAAACGGTAAAAGATACGAAAAAAAAAACTTTTATTCCTGAAAAGTACATGTAATAAGGTTTCATTTACTTAGGTTTTAAAAATTATGTCGGGCAAATGGCAAAGTAAATGAAACCTTATTACATGTACCTTTCAGAAATAAAAGTTTTTTTTCGTATCTTTTACCGTTTCTTTTTTATTAACCTTTTAAATGTGGGACTCCATTCTGCCGCACCCTGTATAACTGTCTACTCATGGGCACAACTGTTTGGACAGCATGGCGTATCCGAGAGCACTTCCATGGAGAGCGAATGATGATTCTCCACGCTGCCTAAAGAGATGGTGAAAAAAAAACGATTCATGAGCTCCTTTCGAAAGGGGAAAATTATTTTGTTGCATGAGGTTCTCATCAGAAAGATGAGACTATTTATGGCCTGGATTCCACGATTATAGTTCCTTATTTACTATTCCCAGAATATGTGGATAGTAAATAAGGAACTGTTCATGTTTATTGCTTGCTACAATTAGCAATGAGCATATGGGGAGGTACATAACAATTCTATGAGTGATGATTCCAGAGATAGAGGGAATAGCACTGGAATGGCCCTTGACTTTGAGTCATGGCATCCCTGATGCCATGACTCAAAGTCAAGGGACACGGTGAAAGTTTGCTCGATTCCTAGCTGATCAGATGAAAGAGATTAGATTGAGTTCTGGCCAAAAGGAGGACAGAAACGTTCGAGAGAGGCCTGGATCCCGGAGCCTTTTGTTTTCAGGTACCCGGAAATCAGTGAGAAGATGAGCACGTGCAATAGCAAGCGATGACGCCAACTTCTCCAAGCCAATGCAGTCGAAGTAGCAATGGCGAAATATATACGGTATTAAGTCAGGGGCAAGTCCTCTTTGGCAAAGGTTTTATACCACGACCATGAGTAGTTGATGCCCCCATAACCATCATTTCAAGTGTTTGCTCACGAAAGCGCGGTTTACGCTATGCAATGGATGAACTGTGGGGAATGATCCTGAAAAACGATTCCGTTCCGCTGACTCGATTTCCAGTTTCAGTGACTTCCTAACCCACGACTTCTATTACTAGAAGAGTTTGTTTGCCTTTCGGGGAAACTGACTCGAAATGGACTCGCCTTCGGTGCTGTATGAATATTACTGAGGATTTAAAGCGTCCATTTTCGAAGCTCACCCCTAATGACGCCGTCAAACTCCTTGGTGCATGGACTTGGAAATTCTTGCCCCTAAAAATTAGGTTGTTCAAGAAAATATTCATAGCGACGTCATATGATTTCTAGCATGAGAATCTCCAGGTAAAAATTCACAGTGCGTCGATTGGCGTCGTCGTCAACCACAGGTCAGGCCGCTCCAGCTCCTGTCACGCTCGCTCCGCGCCCGCATGGAGCTGCTGTCCATGCCCGGTCGCTCCTCCCTCGCGACCGTCCGTGGTCGTTGCCCTAGCAGCCTCGTCTGCATCCGCCGTCATTCCTGCACCATCCGCCGCTGCGGCCGTGCTCGCTTCCGCCTTCGTCGCGAGCGCGTCCCCCGAACAAGACGCGGTGTTGCAGATGCTAATGTAACCACTGTAGAGCATCATTGCGGCTCTGCAGGCGTTCGGCGTCTCCTTCCTTACCCATTCCCACCGTCTTCCCCTTCTTTATCAATTAATGACTTCTAATTCAATCTCATTTCTACATTTAAATTGTAACTCTTTTCAAGGGAAGTGCCCTGAAAGTTTGCATTACATTGGGCAGTTAAACCTATCTTTACTTGCTTCAGTGAACTTAAATGTAAGAAGGCACTATTAATGTTACGGTTCACAGGTTGCTACTTCGTCGAAAATCCGTCTACTCGGTGCGCGAGTAGAGGGAGAATTTTCCTTGACGACGGAGGAGGCTAGAAGGGGAGAGGCAGGCAGACGCACGAGCACGAGCTGTCTGCAGGCAGAATCTATAGTGGCCTCTTGCCTTGTCGTTTGGGCCGTCATGCCATTGCGTCTTTCACCTGCCTGCGACGCGGACAATAAAGAAAAAAAATTCCATGAGACCGAGTCTCTCTCCCGAGCCTATCTTCTTCGATAAATACAATTTATAAACCAGAACGGCGTAGTTAATTTCTGTGTTTTTTTCCCACTTGCACTAGCTCTATGGGCTTTCATGCAATAGCTCATGTAATTTAATGTACTTACTGCCATAACAAGGTGGACGTGGATTTCATATGGTTGTAAATGCAAAAGTGAGTGAAAACGAAAGACTGCCGGATAGCTTCTTTCTGCTTTCATCCGCACGACCGCTGCTGCGGCAGGCCCCTGAACATTGCTGGTTTGAAATGCGTAAGGCTGCGTGGTATGCAATCACGCATTCAAGCAGCTCGCCCCATAGAAAGACTATGAAAGTATCTGAAGCATGTGAATCAAGCAAAGGGCGTTAGCTTTGGTACGCCCTTACGAAAATGTCTTATAGGATTCCTATATATTCCTAT
>CAJPEV010004774.1:0-19317 GCA_905338385.1 Darwinula stevensoni
CTGTTAGGGCAACTATATTGCTTGTGGCAGCACAAGGTGTTCCAGCATTGACTACTACATAATAATATATGATACCCGCAGCATTGGTAGGCGGAGTATAAGCAGAAGATGTAGCACCTCCGATAGCAGTGCCGCCTGAGGTACTATTCGTCGTATTACTATACCACTGATAGGTGTTCGCTGTACCTGATACAGACACGCTCAATGGCGTAGCTGGTAAGTTGATACAATAGGTAGCACCTACAGGTTGAATCGTAATCGAGTTGCACATCAAATTCACCACATCCACTTTGAAATTAGCACCAGGGCGTATCATATTACTGGGTATAGTGATGGTGTTGACCCCTGCGCCTGTGCTTAGCAATGCTCCTGTGGGGTTTCCCGATTGGATTGCATTGATGTCGGTGACGGTCATACTCACTATTTGCCAGCCGGCAGGCACCGTTTCTGTAATTGTCATCGCCGTACCGCTGGTGGGTATGTCATCAGGATTAGTGCCATTGGTAAGTTGACCTGTATAGGTGATGCCACTTATCTGTGTACCTGCTGTGGTAGTAGTAATGTTGGTATTGATGGTACTAGTAACATTAGTCAATCCACCAAACTCGTTTACTCCTGCTATAGAAAAATCGAAAGAGCCGGTGCCACCTGTGCTGGTTTTGCGTATCTGTACCCGCGGACGAGGGGCATTGTAGAATGCAATTTGATATTGTTTATTAGGAGCTAATGCTGGTGATATTGCAGTACCATTGCCATCCATATCGTAACTACTGGAAATCCAACCGTCTATATCACTATATATCCCCATGCCCGTGTT
This sequence comes from Darwinula stevensoni, assembly GCA_905338385.1. Lineage (NCBI taxonomy): Eukaryota > Metazoa > Arthropoda > Ostracoda > Podocopida > Darwinulidae > Darwinula > Darwinula stevensoni. The sequence continues at coordinate 818 of CAJPEV010004774.1, forward strand.
TTGCCATAGTGTAGGGAAGTTGTTCGTTTCACGATAAGTTATTATATTATTGGTAGCAGTTACATCGAAATAGGCTGCATTAGCATTAGTAGTGCTGCCGCCAGTACTATTCGAATAAGCCCTGTTAGCACTACCAGCACCGGTGTTAGTAGCATTGAAGATAGGGGCATTGCTACCCTCTACATTGATAGTAAATGGTCCACCTGATGAAACATGTGTTTCTTTGAATATTTTTATTTGTGGGTTACAATTTACAGTGACAGTACCAGTAGCATTTAGGGTACCACAACCACCTGAGAGAGGTATGCTGTAATTAAAAGGGCTACCTACTGCTGTGGTGGGTGCTCCACTTACGGTAATGATACCGCCAGAGAATGATGCTGTTACACCTGGTGGCAAACCTGTGGCGACACCTATCCCCGTAGCACCTGTTGTCGTATAGGTGATATTCGTTATAGGGATATTCGTACACGTAGTTGCATTGCCAGGTCCTGTTACCGTATTTAGTGCATTTACTGTAATCGTACCCGTAGCATTTACGTTGCCGCAACCACCAATAAGCGGAATGGTATAATTGAAAGTACCACTCGTCGTAGGTGTGCCACTAATGGTAATTGTATTAGCTGCAAATGATGCGGTTACACCTGCTGGCAAATTAGTGGCAGTACCTATTCCCGTAGCTCCTGTTGTCACATGAGTGATATTTGTTATTGATGTATTAACACAGGTGACCGCATTACCAGGTCCTGTTACTGTATTTAGTGCATTCACAGTAATCGTACCCGTAGCATTTACGTTACCGCAACCACCACTAAGCGGAATAGTATAATTGAATGTACCACTCGCCGTAGGTGTGCCACTAATCGTGATTGTATTAGCCACAAATGATGCCGTTATACCCGCAGGCAAACCAGTGGCAGTACCTATACCCGTAGCTCCTGTTGTCACATGAGTGATATTTGTTATTGATGTATTAACACAGGTGACCGCATTACCAGGTCCTGTTACTGTATTTAGTGCATTCACAGTTACTGTTACTGTATTACTATTCGCCGTACAATTTACGCCATTTTGAGTAGAAGTTGCCACACGACGATATTGTGTAGTTGTGGTTAATCCTGCCGGAATATCATAAGTGAGGGCTGTTGCACCTGTTATATTTGTCCAAGTAGTTCCGTCAGGGCTATTTTGCCATTGGTAGCTTATTGTTCCACTACCAGTAGCCGCAGTTGTGCTGGTAAAAGCAGCAGGATCACCACCACTACAGATGGTTTGATTCGCTGCANTATACCCGGTGCACCCGTTGGGTTTGGGTCTAATGGGAGTGGACTTGACCAATACTGATCCGAAAGTACTCCTCTTAAGTAAACCTTGAAGGTAAGACTTGTAATATTACTACCATTTATCTGCATACTTCCCGAACCTGCTAGATTTCCATTTGTCGGAGGCTGAAAAAGAGTATTCCAGTCGGTAGCAGAATAACCATTATATATGGTCTTAGTTCCTGCATTATAAAGAAATTTGCTAGTACCTGATAGTCGTGTCATCGTAACTCCGGGATTAACCAACTCAATATCTGCCATAAATGGTAATTGAGGCAAACCCAGACTGGGTTGGTCAACTGACACTACCCCTCCAAGTCCGGATAGATGCAACACAGGGTTGCTAACTGGCTGAGAAAAAGTAAAGACAATATCTCCCATGTAATAACTCGCATTGGTGGGTTGCCCCAATAAGCCTTCTGTAGATGCAAAAATATTGAACGCTGAAGCCGTATTACTACCACTAATGCTAAGACCTGTGCCTATAGAATTTGATGAGGGAGAAAAATAGGTGGCACTAGGACTACCTACACTCGAAAGGTTAGCTATGTCGGTTTGTGTAATGGGTGCTTTCTCCGTCTGGTTGTTCGTTATACCAAACATCAAGCCTAAGTCCCCATTACCTGTCAAACCATTAGGAAGAGTTCCATACTGCTGGTTGGCAAAACTCGCGCCTACGCTTAAGGTACCTGCATAATAGTCTGCTCCTGTTGGAGAGGTCTTTAAGACTCCATTAGCTGTTGAATACGTCGGTCCATTTTGAATCAAGCCACTAAAAGACCCAGAATTTAGCCCAATATATTTTTGGGCAAACCCATAATTTGCACATAAAGCAAGTAGAAAACATAGTATTAACTTATTTCTCATATTGTTTAAATTTTACTATTTCAGAATACGTATGTATTAATCTTCATTGAACAAAAACCACCGCCGCATACCAAAATTTACATTTGTTACATCTACGCTTGGCTGGTTGATTGCTACTGATTTACCGTCGGGTGTTCCATCAGTACCGATTAGTCCAATATTTTCTCCAACAGGGCGAAACGTTCCTGGATAACTTACTGAGGGTATAGTATTACCAACTGTGGCTGTTTGTGTGGTAAGCATTACCCGATAGCTTCCAGTAGGATTAACATCAAACGTATAGGTATTCCCTGTCCCTAATGGATAGGATTGAAGAACCTTCTGTGTAGTCGGGTCATATAAAACTGCTATAAGTCCACCAGGAATATTTGGTGTCCCTGATATATTCCCATCACCCCCATTTTCATCTATATACACATTGCCTGATATCTTGACCAAACAGTTATTTACTGTTATCATCCCCATGGCATTACCGCAAGCACCCGTAACAGGTACGCTATAGTTGAAAGTACCACTCTCCGTAGGTGTGCCACTAATGGTAATTGTATTATTTGCAAATGATGCCGTTATACCTGACGGTAATCCTGTCGCTGCTCCTATTCCACTCACTCCTGTTGTCGTATGCGTAATACTCGTCATCAATGTATTTATACATACTGTTCTGCTTTCAGGTCCTGTTACCGAATTTATCCCAGATATACTTACTCGCACTGTATCAGTACACATATCTCCTACATATATAAAATGGTATATCCCACTCGCTGTATTGCTAAAACTTACCGTCAATGGATTGATGCCGGTAAACCCATTAGGCGATAACGATGCTCCTATCGGGTTGCTACTGCCTCCAAACCACCCTCCTCCTGTCCCTAATGCTCCCGTAGACTCTAATATGGTGCTACTTCCTGCACATACCGTCACATCATTGCCTGCATTAGGCTTTGCCTGCACTGTAAATGGTGCTACTCCTATGCATCCACTCGCCGTCATATACCTTATTATGGCAGTACCGGACGATAGACCTGTCGCAATACCTAAAGAGTTAATTCGTGCTATGCCCACATTATCCGATGACCATGTGCCACCTGTAGGGTTTGCTACAAATACTGCTGATGTCGCTCCTACACATACAGGTGGAGCAGGCGTAATCGTAGCAGGTCCATTCACCAAAATCACGTTCCCTTTATTCGATTGACAACTATTCTGTTGTACATATATTTCCGTATAATTCCCTGCCGTAAGCCCTGTAATGCTATACGATGTTCCTACAGCTGTAAAAGGTATTTGGCTCTGGGACACCCCTTCTTTTTTATAGTATATTACATACCCTACATTCGGAGATAAGCCCGTTACTAATATAGTTCCATTATTTCCTCCACAAATGGTTGGATTAAAACCTATTACATCTATTGTTGGGTTATTTACTGTTAATAGTGCTTCTAGTGAATTTGATACACAGCCGCCTTGGCTTACATTTATTCCTGTATAATTACCTGTCGTTAAATTTTGTATTACATAAGTCGTCCCGGTAGCCGTAAAATTAATAGCTGCTTGTTGGACTCCATCTTTTACATAATTCAATATATACCCTGCCCCATTCGTCAGTCCACTAATGGTAAGGCTACCGTCATTCGCTCCGCATAAACTAGGATTCGTCTTGGCTCCTATTCCCAGCGTAACGGGACCGGGCTCCGTCAATGATGCGTTCCTCATATTGGACGGGCAATTGTTCGCTAATACCATTATATGGCTATAATAACCTGCTCCTAAGCCCTCTATCGTGTAGCTCGTTCCTGTTGTATAGATAGGAAATGGGGCTTGCACTATCCCATTCTTTCTGTATGAAACCACATACGTATTACCGGATAGCAAGCCACTTATTGCTATCTTACCGTCCATTCCACCGCATATACTTGGGTCTGTTTTATTCACCGTAATATTCGGCGCTATTGGGTCCGTTAGCATTATATCCTGTGCATTAGAACTGCAACTCGTATTTAATATCGATACTACCATACTATAACTTCCCGCTGTTAGATTCGCGATACTATATTGAGTGCTCGTAGCCAAAAAATTAATCGGTGACTGCGGAAAACCATTTCGTGTATAAATAATGGTATAGCCCTTGCCTGCTGTAAGTCCGTTAATCACTATGCTGCCATTCGCTGCACTACATAGGCTCGGATTTACATACGTAGTCGTTATTACTGGGGGAACTTCTACGTTAGCCTCGACTGCCGTACGGGGAGATACACAACCATTTAGCTCTGCTTCTACATAATAGGTCGTCGTCGTTACCAATATTGGGGTCGTATAGCTTCCTCCAGTTGTCAACACCACGCCCCCTGTTGGTGTACTATACCATCGCAACGTAGCTCCAACTGTACCCGTAGCTGTTAGTGTCGCCGTACCTGCTCCACATAGAAATGATGGGGCAGTTGTCATTACTTGAGGTGTTGGTTTTACTGTTATAGTTACTGCATTGCTATTGGCTGTACAGTCTACTCCATTTAATGTAGAAGTTGCCACACGACGATATTGGGTAGTCGTGGTTAATCCTGCAGGAATATCATAGGTGATGGCTGTTGCTCCCGCTATATTTGTCCAAGTACTCCCATCGAGGCTGTTTTGCCACTGATAGCTAATAGTACCAGTACCAGTAGCCGCAGCTATGCTTGTAAAAGCAGCAGGATCACCACCAGAGCATATTGCTTGATTGCTTGAAATGCTTCCGGGAGCGATGTCATTGGCTGTTAGGGCAACTATATTGCTTGTGGCAGCACAAGGTGTTCCAGCATTGACTACGACATAATAATATATGATACCCGCAGCATTGGTAGGCGGAGTATAAGCAGAAGATGTAGCACCTCCGATAGCTGTGCCGCCTGTGGTACTATTGGTCGTATTGCGATACCACTGATAGGTGTTTCCTGTACCTGATACTGATACGCTCAACGGCGTAGCTGGTAAGTTGATACAATAGGTAGCACCTACAGGTTGAGTCGTAATCGTGTTGCATGTCCTCAAATTCACCACATCCACTTTGAAATTAGCACCGGGGCGTATTCTATTACTGGGTATAGTGATGGTGTTGACCCCTGCGCCTGTGCTTACCAATGTTCCTGTGGGGTTACCCGATTGGGTTGCATTGATGTCGGTGACGGTCATACTCTGTATTTGCCAGCCGGTCGGCACTGTTTCTGTAATCGTCATCGCTGTGCCACTGGTGGATGCGCCCATAACACCGGTCAGTTGACCCATAAAGGTGCTTCCACCGACTTGGGTGCCTGCGGTGGCCGTAGTAATGCTCTCGCTCACGGTGCTGGTGGCACTCGTCAAGCCACCAAACTCGTTTACTCCTGATATAGAAAAGTTAAATGTGCCCGTGCCACCTGTACTGGTTTTCCGTATCTGTACTTGGGGACGAAGGGCGTTGTAGAAAGCTGCCTGATAAGTATTTCCATTAGTTAATGTTGGCGATGTGGATGTACCGTTGCCATCTGTATCTATGCTGCCCGAAAGCCAGTTACCTCCTTGATTATGCCATACCCCCATACCTACGTTTTGCCAGACAGCGGGAAAGTTGGTGGTTTCATTGTAGCTTAGGGTGCCGTTGCTGCCCTGAAAATCGAAATACACTGCGCTCGCCTCAGGAACAGGTGTACCGTTGTTGGCAACATATCTTCTGTTTGGTATATGGCCTGGACCGGGGGTGGATATGTTGCCCTGAAAATTGTAAGCACTACCGCCGATGTTGCTTTTTAGCGTAAACGTAGGACTCGCTCCGCTGTTGCCGGAGGTTTCTTTGAATACGGCGATTTGGGCAAACTGCTGTTGAATAAGTATATTGTCTAAAAATATATCATTGCCATTGCCATTATTCATGTTGGAAGACACCACTTCAAAACGATAATTGCCTGAAGAGGGGGCGGTAAAAGTTAGGGAGGTAGAAACCCAAGAATAATTGCTACCCGGGTAGCCTGCCCCGGTATTTTGCGCAACCACAGCACCCGTTGACGTATTAATGACCCGCAAATATTTTTGCCCTGTATTGCTACCGTAAGTCCACGCAACGCTGGCACTAACCCTGTAAAGCCTGCCTGCAGTTACTGCTAAAACTTTTTTGAAATATGCCTGATTATCGCTCCCGCAAGTGCCTGAACTGTGGCCAAAATCTGCGTGCTTGTTCGCACCACCAAAAGAATTGGGGCCTGTTCTGTCGCTAATAATAGAACTGGTAGAGTTGGGACAAACTAAATCGGTACGCCAGGTTGGGTCTGGGTTGTAGGTAGAAACATACAGCGCATTTTGTTGTCCACACATATTACAAACCGCCCACTGAGAACCTTGAAAATCCTCAGAGAAAACTGTTCGCCATTGTGCATAGGCATTTTGCCCAATGGCAAGCAGCAAAAACAATATTAACTTATTTCTCATATTATGTCCCGTTGAAACAGTGGGCTAAAAATGCTTATTTTATATCGTAAATGCCTTATTTTGTCTATTCATTAGAGCATTCTTACTTTCTTTTATTTTCATTTCCATACTTTTATTACAGCAATACTTTTCTTAAAAAAATCCCTACTCTAACCACTAAAAAATATGGAGGGAAACAATAATCTAATTATTGTCTAAAAGCGTGCCATATTTGACAGACCATTTTAAGTACTACTAAAAGACCCGGAGTTTAGCCCAATATATTTTTGGGCAAACCCATAATTTGCACAAAAAGCAAGTAGAAAACATAGTATTAACTTATTTCTCATATTGTTTAAATTTTACTATTTCAGAATACGTATAAATAATCTAATTATCGTCTAAAAGCGTGCCATATTTGACAGTCCATTTTAAGTACTACTAAATGACCCGGAGTTTAGCCCAATATATTTTTGGGCAAACCCATTATTCGCACAAATACTACTAACCTTGAAAAATTATAATATGTCCTGAATAGAACACAGAACACGCAGATAGCGTGATGTGTAGTCAATATATTATTATTTTTTATATTTATTATAATTAAATATAATTTTATAATTTATTGATAATAAGATATTTATATATTATAAAAACAATTGGTTAGTAGTATCAAAGATGATAGGCTTTAAAGAAACTTTCGATGCTGATTAGTTCTTCATTAACGATTTTGGCATGGACGAAATAATGAAATAATTTATTGATTAACAATATAATTCAGCACACCGAGCAAGCGCGGAAGTTCATTGATATAATAAATATCGGTATCTATAATTGTTTGTTTTTCTGATAGTTGTATGAATTTCCATTGAAAACCAAAAGTGACTGCACCATAAATATTGGCTATTTCCTTCTTGTTTTTTTGGTTGAATAATTGAGCAGCATACATTTCGGCGATACATTGAGTGATGCCTTCTTTTAGGTTTTCATTTTTGGCTTCGACGATACAAAAAGCAGGGGCCTCAATAAAATGCGAACGTGCTTCTTTGGACAAAACGATTTTCTAACCTTTTCATATTAAAAATAAATAATATTTTTGTAACTACTTAGCCATGTTAATTAATTTAAAATCAACATTATATATATTTTTATTTTCAATATTTATTGAATATATTGTATAAATATTAATATGTTTCAATATTTTATTTTTAAATTTAATATGTTTTTAAAATAATATTTTAAGTTTTTGAAATAAATAAAAATAACAATATGTGCAAATAGCTAAGTTGTTACATGTTTTTAATACTTTTTATTAAAATTTGTTTAATAAATTATACCGAATTGCATAATGCATAATTAGCCTTTAAGATATTCGTTATCTAATTTTATACTAAGGCTGGCAATACGGCGAGCCTCTTGTTTGCTGTATTTCCACCAATTAATAGACCAAGAATTGATTAAAATATAGCCCTTTTCACTTATCGCTTTAGCCAGCTGTTGTTCCCATGCAATCGATGGCATCATTTTAGGCATAAATGTAGCATCAAGCCGCAATAAAATAGGTGGTTGGCTGTGACTTAACGGCGAGAGGTAAACCGGTATAGTCATATTGCCAAGTGAACGCTGAAGCGAAATACGTCCTTTACCCAGATAGGCTTCTAATTCGTATGCAATTTCTTGATAAAAAATGAGGTTGCATTCTTCCTTAATCTTTTCAGGATGGAGCATTGAAAGACGTTGTATGACCATCTGTTGGGTTGTAGCATCACTTTGCTCTATAGCTCTAGCGTATTTGAGCAGGTTGGCAAGCAGAAAAGTACCTTTTGCAGCGGGGTTTTCTTCAAATTGTTCTAAATAAGATGGAGGAAAAGAATGAACAAGATATAGACGTCGGTTGGCTCGACTGAGTAACAGCCGCAATGTTTGTTCTCCTTCGGCAGTATTAAATATCTGAATTTCTTGTGTCAACTTTCCTTTCACGTCTTTTACGCCATATGTAAACGAAACAATTAGAATATCAAAGTGCTTGCCATGCAACTCATCTAAATGATAAATTCCAAAACCATTGCGCTCCAAATGATGAATTAACTCATGCCCAACGCTCTTTTTTTGTTTAATTTTGAGCAAATAAGATGAGATAAGGTCGCGCTGCGAGTATGTCATACACACCACTCCAACCATAGGATACGTCTTATAAGTCGTTAGTTCTATTTGATTGAGTAGCGTAATAATGTATTCTGCCTCCACCTTGTTTAGGTGCAAATGTTCGTCATAACGCCCTTCAGCTTCGTGGCACCACAAAGTTGTTTCTTTAAAGCTTGACATTGGGTTGGTGGGCAGAAAATAGGTTTGTTGGTCAAATGCTTTGGTTTGAAATAAAATTAATTCATCTGGTTGCTGTGCATATAAATAATTGAAAGCTAAGGGATAATGATCGCTGCTCTTGGCATATTCCAATATGGTCTGGCTGTAAGACAATTTTCCTTTATTAAAATCGCCAAAAGTAAGCATTTTCTTTCCTGCTTCTACAATTTGATAAACCTCAAACAAATCTATTCGATGAGCATCGTCAAAAATAAGGAAATCAAAATGCTCTTTCAAAACAGGCAACATGGCGTGCGCTGCCGTAGTGGTACAAAAAATGACAGGAAAAAAAGTAGAAATAACTTCTAAATGCGCATGAAGCAATTGGGACAAAGACTTTGCCTTCGTCAAACGTGCCGAATTTTTAGTAAATAAAGCCTGAAAAACGTCTTCATGATTTTTACCCAAATATCGAACTAACTCATTGCGACGGTCTTGCTGCAAATGCTGAATTTGTAAAGGAATTTTTGCTCGAAGAAGTTGCAACTGTGCCAAAAAAGTTTCTAAAAGTGTATCATCTTTTAGCAAAATTGCGGGTTGATTATGCGCCAAACGATTGTGAAAATGCCAGCTATCAAAAGCGGTTTGCCAATGCGTTGATTTTGCTTTAATCAAAGCCAAAATAACCTTTTCTGATTTTTCATCAAGTTTTAAGCGATGTTTTTGCCAATCATAAAAGGAGTCAAAATCGCGCATAGCTTGTTGAGTGCCTTCCAACTGTTCAATTACTTCTTCCAAATGTTTTTTGCGCATCGGCAACGTCAGCATTTGGTGCTGAATTGGCTGCTGGTACAGTTGTGCAGCATTTAGCTCTTCCAAAAAGTTATCTTGTGCAATTTCTAATGCCTCCAGCCGCCCTTGCATATCCAACATATTAAATGCCGTTTTACTACTCAAGCGGTGTAGCGCATCTTGAGTAGCTTGAGGGATTTGTCCATGCCATATTTCTAAAGCCGTATTAAATTTTGCTAAATTTTGGGTTAGTTTTTCAATATCACGAACACCATCATTGGCTAAAAATTTAAAAGAAAACAAATTATTAACTTTAACTAAGTGCTGTATTTGCTTATAAACTCCTATAATTTGTTGTTTATCGCGTTCTATATTGCGAAAATAAAGAGAAAACGGTCGGAATAATAAATTTTTGCCAGTATGAACAAATCCCGATTTGGTAAAATCATCTCCATAACGTTTTTCGCTATCTTGAATATTATCTTGAATTTTTTGGGTTAAATTGCAAATATCATTGTATTGTTTTTCATAAAATTCAGACAATTTTAAAGAATAATCATCTAAACCTGATAAAAAACCAAATTGCAAAATTACAGCACGATCCAACGCTTTTTCCAACTGTCTAGTAATATGGTTATAAGCCTCCTCTTTTGTTTTATATAAAAATAAGGAGGCATGAAGGTCGCGCAATGGGTGTTTTAGCGTTCCTATTTGCCTAAAAAGTGGTTCATGAGCAACGACTGCCGCGCTTATTTTTTCATATTCTGCTGGTGAAAAATCAAATTGACCAATAACTAATTGGCTTCCCAAAATTTCTTTACCCTCAACACGATTGCTTTGCAAAAACTCACCGATGGAGCGTCGAAGTTGTTTGTTTTCTAAGGTTTCGTAGCCTTCTGTAAGTTTTGCCTCTAATTTTTGAACTTTTTCTAACAACAAATCAAATTCTTTTGGCTCAAATAGAGGCAATTTTGTTGTGGTTTCCTGCATTGTTTTGAGCAATTCCAACAACAATAATTTGTCATTAAAAGGGTCGTTGAACAAAAAAGAATACACATCTAAAGCATATTTTGCCAATGCCCGTTTCATCTCCAACAATGTTTGTAAATGGTTGCATATAACCAAACATTTTTGTCCATTAGATAGTGCATTGATGAGGATGTTAGCTATTGTCGTGGTTTTTCCTGTACCCGATTCGCCTTCTATCACAAATGATTGAATAGTAGGGTTTTGTAATTGGTGCAACAGGTGCTGTTGTTGTTCATCAGCCAATAAAAGGCTAAAATGGTGTGGCTTGGTAGCCAATTTGGATAATGGAACTGGTGGAGTGATGAACAAATCTTCTGTTGTTTCCACTTTCGTATGCGCAGCAAAAAGTGGTGGCAAAAGGGTAAAAACACCACTATAATGCACCGTTTGAGCAGGCAATTCGTCCCAATTAAGTGGGCAAGCAAGTAAAATTGGCACATCAGGTAAGGCTGGCACAGCTTGATAAGGCAAACGAACAGTTATCGTTTTTAGCGTATTGATTAGTTCTGCCCACGTCCAATGATTAACTGGAAACTGCAGCGAAATGCCAAACTGATTGGCAAGATGTGCAACAACAACCGGATTGAGATAGATAGCCTGCTGCTCAAGGCGTTGTATTGACCAACGGTTGGTCAGGTCATTATCTGGCTGAAGCGAGAGTTGCCAAAAAAAAATGGGCGTTATAATACGAGCCTCTTTGTCAAAAAACAACGGATAGCCAAAAGCAAAACGCCCTGAACCACATTGCTTTAAGCTATTTTGATGCTCAAAATAAAGACGATTGAGATGGTCTGCAAAAGAAGGCACCCCCTCAAAAGACAAATGAAAGTTAATATTTTGGGATATGGCAGCCACAAAAGAATCTATCCATTCGGGCTGAAGCTGGAGCAATGCAAAAGCATCTATCGCAAGTTGATTGGACTCTAATATGTTCTGATAAAGCGAAAAATGCTTTGTGGTATCCTGTAGATGAAAATTACTATGCATAAAAACCATAGGGATATTTTCTAAATTTTGACTCAAAAAAACTCACCCCGAATTATGCATGAAAAATAGTAAGAATATTTCAGATAAAAAAAAATTCTTTCGTTTCCTCTCAAGATTATGCGCAAAGCATTTGGACTAAGATATTTAAGATATTGATTATTAAATTAATGGTTCGTGAAGTTTTTTAGAAAATTATATAAATTATAAAATTTTAATTATATAAATTATTGATAATCATATATTTAATAATATATTTATTTTTATAATTTATAAGGAAATAATTTTATAAAAAATTGATTTTCAATAAAATAAAAATTCTTCACGAACTATTATAAATAATTGTGATAATTTAATCTTTTTCTTCGAGCATTTCAGTTTCTACAAAATAAGCTTCTGTAATATTAATAGAACGACTGATAGTTTCTTCTAATGAGATGAACGTTTCTGTGCGCTGAATGCCCGATATCCTTTGTATTTTATCGTGCAAAACAACGCGCAAATGATTGGTATCTCGACAGATAATCTTCGCGAATATATTATACAAACCCGTTGTATAATTAGCGGCAATCACTTCAGGAACTTTGGCAAGCTCGCGTGCAACATCATCATATAGCGAGCTTTTATCCAAACAAATACCCAAAAAAGCACAAATATCGAAGCCCAATACAGCATGATCAATAACTAAATTCGCGCCTTTCACAATACCCATTTGCTCTAATTTTTTCATACGGACGTGTACTGTGCCGCCTGAAACATGAATTTGACGCGCAATATCTGTATATGGAATGTTGGCATCTGCCATTAAAATAGATAGTATTTGCTTATCTAATTGGTCAATATCAGCAAGTTTACTCATAATTTTAACTTACAATAAGGTTGATTAAATATTTGGTTAGGTTTAATAATGTAAATAAGGCAAAAGCCATTATTGATTTTGCAACAAAAATCGTATTTTTTTTAAATAATGCAAAATTATATTCTTAAAATTATAAAAAAATTATATTTTTTATATCCCCTTTTTAAAATATACCTAATTTATTCATTCTACCATTAGGTTGCACCCTCGCATATCGCTATTATCCAAGCGTCCTAATATTTCAAATGAACCATTTTCATATATTTTTCCAATATCTTCTGTGGCTATAAAACTACAAGTATCAATATTAGCCAAATCAATAATATTTATAATGCCTGTTTTTCCGATGCCTTGTTGTGTGAGCGGGTCAGTTACTTCGGTCGTTATCACACGTAGCGTGGCCGCAGGGCGAAAAACTCCATTGCCCTCAGAATAGCCTTGCGACAACAGCTCTGTCATACCATACTCAGAGTGAATATTTTGAACTTGAAAAGCACTTTTAATTTGATTGTGTAGTGCCTCGCGTGTCATTTCTTTGCGTCGCCCTTTCATGCCACCAGTTTCCATTATTATTATATTGTCGTGTAGTGGAAATTGATATTTTTCCGCCAAATCGAGCAAGGCAAAACTGACGCCGAGCAGCAAAGTAGGTATGCGTTTGGTATTACATTCGTGCAAAGTTTCGATTAAAACATCTGTATTGTATAAAAAAAAGCCACTCCGCTTATGCTTCGATAGCCGTATAAAATAATCTGCCATAGCAACTAATGACGAACCTTCGCGCTCCAAATAAGATGGCAACAATGCTAATATGCACAAATTGGTGGGATTAGTGTAAAATTGCTCAAAGCCACGCACCGTATTATTTAAATAAAAGTTTAGATCGCGCACAAAATGTTGGCTATTGCTTTGACCTGAGGTGCCGCTACTACTAAATACGGTTTGCTCGTGCCAGTTTCCTGTTTTTATCTTTTGTGTTTTAAACAGAGAAATTGGTAAAAAAGGAATATCGTTTAAAGCATGAATTTGGTCAATTTTTTTGCCTAAATATTTTAGATAAGTCGAATATATTTTATTTTTAGTAGCTTGATATTCAAATATTTGCAATGCTAATACCTCGAAAAAATAATTTTGGGGTTGTGCGATTTTTTGTAATAATTGTTGGCGCGTTGTCGGCATTTTAAAATTAAAATTAGCGATTTTACGCTTAATTTTTAGCTTGTTGTTTTTGTTGTAAAATTTTCAGTTGTTCTTCGGCTTGCTTGATTTTTTGTTGAATATCGAACAATTTTTGTTGTTCTACTTCCAATTTTTTCTTTTCTAAAACAATGAGCGCGGCGGTTTCTTCTTTTACCTTCGTAATTTGCTGTAAAGCCTGTTGTTTTGCCTCATAAATGGCGGCTGTTGTTTCTTTTTGTGTGATAGTGATTTCTTCTGATGATTTTTTTAGGGCATCTTCTACTTCTTTGGCATATTGCGCCTTTTTTTCGGCGGTTTGTTTCTGAATTATTTTTATTTCGTCAATGGATTGTTTTTGAGCTTGGTCGATGGCTGTTATAGATTTTTCTTCTGCTTCTTTAGTTTGCTGCGCCAAGGCAGCTTTGCGCTCATCAGCTTCTTTTTTAGCTTGAGCTATAGCATCAGCAGCTTGTTGCTTGGTTGAGGATACCTCTTTGGCGGCATTTTCTTTGGCAGCGGCAACAGCTTTAGCGGCATCTTCTCGGGTTTTTAAGATCTCGATAGCTACTTTTTCTTTTTCGTTTGCCGCATTATCTTTAGCTAATTTTACTTCATTGGCCAATGTTTGTTTGATAATATGCTGTTCTTCAGCAGCTTTTTCGCGGTTTTGAGCAATTTCGTTTGCGAGGCGTTGTTTTTCATTAGCAGCATTTTCTCTAATTTGTTTGATGCTTTCGATTTCTTCTTTTTGCGCTTTTGCGATGGCATCAGCGGCGGAATGTTTTGACTCGATGGCTTGTTTGGTTGCTTCTTGAATAGCAATATTTTGTTGTTCTTTTATGCGGGCTACTTCTTTAGCCGCATTTTCTTTGGTTCGAGCGATTTCTTTGGCGGCATTTTGTTTAGTTGTTGTCACTTCTTGTATGCTGGCTTGGGTCATCTCTTTTTCTTTGGTTCTGGCTTCCGTAATTTTTGTGGCTACTTCCGCTTCAATTTCTTTACGCTTTTTTTCTGCTAAGTCTTGGGCTGCCTGCAACTCTTGGGCATAAGTTTTGCGGGCATCTTGATTTCTTTTGTTAGATTCTTCCAGTTTTACGACCGTTTCTTGCTGGGCTTTTGTAATTTCGGTTGTTGCTTTTTCACGTGCTTTTGCAACTTCTTGTGCAGAAATTTGTTTTAGGCTATCTTGTTGTGCCTTACTTTTATTGATGTTTTTGGTCAATTCTATTTGCAAACGTTCTAATTCTTTGCCTGCTCTTTCGTGAGCTGCGGTGACTTCTGTCAAAATTTTTTGTTGTTCTGCTTCTGCTTTGGTGCGAATGTCTTTAATTTTTTCGGCTTCTTCTTTCTGGATTTCTTGAATGGTTTGAGCTGCTTTTTCTTTGGTTTGAGCTACTTCTTTGGCGGCATTTTGTTTAGACGTAACCACTTCCGCACTTGCCTTATTTTTTTCTTCTTCAACTTGCTTATTTACCTGACCGATGGTTTCGGCGGCTTTTTTCTTTGCCTCAGCAACTTCCAAAGCGGATAGTTCCTTTTGTTTGGCAGCATTTTCTTTGGCTTCGACGACTTCGTGGGCTTGAGTTTGGAGGATGAGTGTTTTTTCTTCGGCAGCCTTACGCCTTGCTTCAGCCACATCGAAAGCAACTTTTTGTTTTTCTAAAACGGCATTTTCCCTAATGCGAGCGATTTCTTGGGCGGTTTCTTCTCGAGTTTTTAAGATTTGTTCGCCAGCACTTTTGCGTGTATCTACCACATTTTCAGCCGTTTGTACCTGTTCTGTTTTTGCTTTTAGATGCGCATCTTCAATAAGTTTTGCTACTTCTTCTCTAATTCGTTTCAACTCGGCTAAGGCAGTTTCGCGCGCACCACTCACCTCATCAGCATACTCTTGGCGGGCAGCATCTAATCTTTCTTTGGCGGCTTGTAGTTCTTTGGTGGCTTTTTCGCGGGCTTCTACCACAGCGGCAGCAGCAGCCAATTTAGCTTGTTGAACTTCTTCAGCGGCTTTTTCACGAGCATTCGCTACATTAAGATTAATTTTTTCTACCTCTGTCGCGCCTTTTGATTTTGCTTCAGCCACAGCATTGGCAACATCTTGGCGGGATTTTTCAATTTCTTCTAAAGAGCGTTTGCGTGCTTGGGATACTTCTTCGGCAAATTCATTTTTTTTCACGTTGGCATTATCGCGCGTGGCAATAACGTCGTCATAAATAGCTTTTTTAAGTTTTTCTGCTTTCTCGCGTTCCGTCTGAATTTCTGCTTTGATTTGTTCTTTTGTGTCTGCCAAATCTCTTTTTAAAGATTCTAATTCTCGGTCATTTTCGGCTTTTCGAGCGGCAGAAGGTGCAGGTTCTTTATTTTTATCTGTTGTAGTAGCGGTTGTTTTATTTGGAATGACGATTGGCTCTGCATTAGCATTTTTAGCTTGTGCTTTATCTAAAACATTATGAAAACAAGTTAAAGTGTTTTTTAGCTCTTGCTGACGATTGGGTAAAAGCGTAAATTTCCACATTTTATGGCTGACCTTATTATTTAAATAAACCACATTAATATCACTCGAAGCCAACCAATTAATAGCTGCCAAATCCAATGGAAACGAATTTTGATGTGAGCCATTTTTCAGCATTTCGCCCATTTCTATGAATTTAAATGTTTTGCGCTCTTGCGTATTTGACATAAAAATAAACTCATCGTCAGGGTTAAAAATTTCGCCACCTTTAGAAAAAACAGTAGCAACAACGCCCTTATCATCGCTCCGAAAAGTGATACTATAACTATAATTGAGGCGCACAACCAATGTTTGACTATTGGTAACCAATATTTGAATGCCACTTCTCACTCTGTTTTCTAAAAAAACATTGTTGCAATCTTGCGCTAATATAGCATGAGCAAGAAAAAAAGAGCAAAAAAACAAGGTAAAACAGGCAAAAGTCCGTTTATTATCAGTTATCATCAGATAGGTTTTAGCGAATAATGTAATTTTCTCCACCAATTATAACGTTTTTTTTTTAATAAATGTCAATTTATTTGACATAAATTTGATAATACAAAATTGAGCATGCAGTCAATATATCATGTCTAAATATTTTAATATCCAATTATGATGCCTATTTTAAGATTAATTCGTTTTCCTAACTTAATTGTTGTGGGGGTTGTGTAAAAAGGGTTATTAAGTTATTAGTTATTTATTTATTACATATATAATTATTGAATTGTCAATTTTTTATGAATTAAAAATAACCTAATAACTTAATAATCAATAACTTATTACACAACCCCAGCATAAATGAGGACATAGAAGATGATTATGCCGCGCTTTGGTCTTATGACCAAGCACCCTCAACGCACAGAACCACCCTTTTTGACAAAATTTTTGTATTTTTTAGCAAAAAAATGAGCGCATAAAAGATAATTCCCGGCAAATGTGCTTTTTTGTAAATTCCTTCTTTGAAAAATTGCTGGATATAATTTATGAAAGCAGCATTTTTTCCCGAATTAAAATGATTTTTACCATAATTAGCCATTAAACTACATTATATTTTTAATTTCTATGCCATATTTCTTCATTCTGACCTCATTAACAACCTGGTTGCCTCATTTAAAATTTGGCTAAATTTTGTAGCTCCTCGCTCATTTAAATGATCTACATTCGCAAAATCAGAGGCTCGAAACCTATCATCATTTTCAAAATCGTAATAACGAGCATTATATTTTTCGCATAGCTTATTGATTGCACTTTTATTTTGTTGCCCAATATTTTTGTCTAAATATTGATTTAAAGTTTTGTACGTGGGTGTAGAAATAAACATGACTTGAATATTTTTTTGCCGAAGTTGTGCAACAAAACCATCTAACTCCGTTGCTATTTCCATAAATCGCTGCTCACGCCGTTCAGCGTTAAGCAACTGCGCTCGCTTAAAAGCAGACTCCTTATTCAAAGCACCATAGAAAGATAATGTATCTTTTTTTAAAAAACCATTTGGAACTAAATTGGCTGCTTCATTTACTTTAAAGCTTTTTAACGCAAATTTGAGCGTTGTTAGTGGCGTGTATAAAGCAGTTAAACTATATTTTTTCAAATTAAAATCCTGAGAACCTGGGCTGTCAATATCCCAAAAATAGTGATAAAAATAACAACGCCATCGCTCATCAATATCTTCCATCTGATAAAAAAAACTGAAATAAGAAACAGCAATAACAACTATCTTTAGCTTAGGCATTTTTTCTAAATATTTCATAGTCAATGCCTTATCATAAAAAAAAGTCTGGCTACTATTAGCTAAATTAAAGGCTTTTGCACCTAAAAAATTGGGATTGACTGCGTTGAGAGCATGCGATGAGCCTAAAATTAACACTTCGATACTATCCAATTGGTGTTCAAAATTTTTTCGTTTTTGATTATAAGTATTCGGAATGCTGCGTAAATTGTATTCTAAATACCAAGCTACTGCAACTAATGGCGTGATAAATAAGCTTAATTTGAGCAGAAAAAGCCGTAAAGAGGTCATTTTAAAAAGCTCAAGATAATTCCTAATGATGAACCTAACACAAATGTTTCATAGAAATGCTTCATCTGTCATATTGTAAAAGCGACGTTAGCAGAAGTCCTATTATTCATTAGACATGTTCAAAGATAAAATTAACGAATAAAATTAGGAACACTTTTTGCTGCCCCCTTAAAAAAACAGCAAAAAAAATGTTAATAGAAACAATTCATGTAAAAATAGCGAGTAAACGCCAGCTAA
>CAJPEV010004777.1:5705-19306 GCA_905338385.1 Darwinula stevensoni
GAGGGCGTTCCGCAGGGCTTCGTCATCGACTGTAGATGGACGTCCTGAGCGTGGTCGATCTCCGAAGGTCGTGCCGCCAGATTCCAAGCGTTTCAACCATCGAGACACCGTGGAATGGTGGACGACGTTGCCCTCGAATGCAGCGCAGATGTTGTCCGCGGCGGCTCTCGCAGAGTGTCCTTGGAGGAACTCGTAGTAGACGATGGGGCGAAGAGTTGCTTCTTCGATCATAGCCATGGCTGCCAACTAATGGCAGAAGCGGCCTTATATACCCCGAGGGCAGAAGATTCGAGAACATTCCAGCATATACAAATGCAAAGCCCCGGCCATCATTCCTTTGAAAATTTTTATAAATAGTTTTAGAAAGTATTGCAAGACTTTCTTTCCAACCCAATAGAACCATATTCGTGGAACCAAGCAAACGAACTGAAACTGATTTCTGGAGCTACCAGACTCTCAGGATTTGGACTAGGCAGATAAATCAAGTCCGTGATATGGGACATTCACACGATCCGTCTATCATCACCGATATGTTGAAAATTTGCCAGCCATCATCAAGGACATCTGCCTTCCAGTGAGAAAAGCAAAAATGGCACATTACAACTGGAAGTGCTTTGAACAGAAAACTTTTTGAACGCCCCCCGTATTTATTCCAGCAGAAAAAAAATGCACGACAGTTGTTCCTCCCACGAGTCATCTTTTAAGCGCAAACACCCACTAAAATTCTACCAGAGTTACTATTCCGGAGCCTGTAGACTGCTGATGGCAGAATTCAGAGCACGGTGCCACAGTCGGAACAAGGGCATTTCCAAGCCGATAAAAATGTGTGGGAATAGTGTCGCCAGTTGAGCCAGAACGTCCTCGGAGTCCCCACGCCTTCATCGCTAACCCCCAAATCCCAGAAAAGGCCGAAGTCGAAACGTAGCTAATACGCATTAAAAAAAAATTCGTTTGACATCGGCGGAAGAGACAGCAGATGTCTTCTATCGAGCGGCGCAGGCACCGACGCTTTAATGTGCCAGGGCTTTCTTTCGTCTTTTCTTCCTCGCCCGATCGGATGGATGGAATTCTTTAGGATTTGTATAAGAGAGAGTCTCGGTGAATCTCTTGCAGTAGTCGAGTCGGATATTGGATAACGACACGAAGTTTGGGGCCTGTCACCTGCCACTGTCTTCTCTGCGCCGTGAGGGTACGAGAGTCTCTTTTTCCCTGCCACGGCCAGGCTGCTTATCCTCTCCGTCTCACGCTCTATTAACCGCCCGGTCGCCCAAATGCGACGATAGAGGGAACACACAATGGGATATAGATCAGCACTTTCGTGGCAAATGACGCAACTCACCGCGAAGACATGGCAATCGAAGGGAGTCGAAGGTACACCATCATTACGTATCGACGGAGATCCACAATCACGAGTGCGTTCCGCGTCTTAGGAGACCGTGCAATCGGAGAAGGTTGCCCGGCATTCCCTGTTTATGTCACGGAGATCGATCGAGTGTGGAAGGACGGGCTTTCCTCCGCCGACCGGCACGCATAGCCACGCGAAAGGAGCGGCATCCATCTTAATCCCGAGATATTCATCCTAATCCGGATCCTTCTGCACACATTTCAGGCATCCACTCTTCCCTCGCTACGGCCCCGTAATCGTCCACGAGCTTCCCCCGAGCCGGAGGATGTTCCGACGAAACATCCTCCGGCTCGGGGGTTCCCTCGGGGCTCCCGCTTTCTCTCCACGGATCATCGAAGGGAGTCACGACCCCTTCCGAAGAAGACTTGCCAGCGCTTGTTATTTCGCCCTCAAGTGCGGTCTCGAGCTCTTGCCATCATCGATCTCCGCCGGAAGCGATGAAGGAAATCTCGCTCGCCTCCGGATCGTTGCATCCCGATGAATCTCTCATTTTGCCCCGACTCGACGACATGCCAGCTTCCGTCGCGGGTGACGCAAACGCCTCCGAAGCCGTGAATTCCGATCGATACTTTGCCGACTCGATGAAACGAGGATTCACATTTGTTCGAGAAACGTCTGCTCTCGTCGGAACACGACGGAGATCGTCTCGTGAAATGTCACGTGGAACGAGTTGGAGTGGATGGAAAGAACACCCTATTACATACGAGTTAATGATGAGGGACGCCCACGAGTGGGGGTGGATATTACCTAATGGACCATTTTTTGTTTTACGAGCACAGGGTGCGGTTGTTCCCAGCGTCGTTTTCGAACCTAGCTCCCGTTGTCATTCATTATCCCGGAATCCTCGAAGAAAAAGGCCCGTCCACGCCTGGAACCACCGGCATCCCACGCAGCTAAAAAAAAAAAAAAGCAAGACGATCAACAGCCCGAGTCCCGCCCTTTTCCCCGTCCATCCGAGACCCTCGACGGGACGAACCGAGAAGCCCCGAGAACCCACGACGGCCTCAAGACAGCACGAAGATCCTCCTCCGAACTTCCCTCTTCACGGCTAATGAAACTCCATGCCAGAAATACGAAAGAAGAGAGAATCTGTGATGCCATCGCAGCCCTTCCTCGCAACCCCGATCGCATCCCTCATTGCATTTCCCATCGTCGAGAGTCGGATGAGAAGCGTGACGTCTTATTTATTCGGAATCGCACGAGAACGGGGAATATGGATCCCACGAGGATTCGTTCCGCTTAGCATGAAACGAAAGGAGCAGACACCCTCATTATTGCATCTACAGATGGAGACGAGAAGAACAAAAAAAATGGCACCTTACCCTCACGTGATATATTGAAAAAGCTTTCCCCCCCGTTTTTGCGAGTGGGACGGGGTTCGGCCCAAGTCAGGCACGATCCCATCACGAGGACCCGTGTCCTGCATCATTTCTCCCCATCGCTGGTCTCCGATATTATTTTCCCTTCTTCATTACATAAGGGGGGAGGGGGAGGGAGAGGCAATCCGATTCGGCGAGTACACACGAGAAAGGATTGGATTTGCAAGGAGTCCTTCACTCTGGGGACATTCACCCTCCTACCATATCCTCTTACAGCAAGAGGGAAAAAAGAATAGGAAAGAAACGAGCAAAGCCGTATCGGGGGTCCCCGAGGGTATCCTCCTCCAAGTCTCACTTACGAATCGCTCAAAACAGAATGAACGGCCAAGAACGGTGGTTTCCGGGAGATTCTCTTTTCTGGAATTCCATCTATCGGCCTCGAACTTCCCTCAATTTCTTCTTTCATCTTTTTTAAAATCGCGAGTGGATGATTTGGTCCGAGATGGAGTCTGGCACCCTCGAAGTCGCAGAGAGAAGCGAGGATACAATGCGAGAACAGGAACTGGAAGCAGCCGCGAGAGAAGGAAGCTGCATGCAGTGGCGTGAGGGAAGGCAGAAACGCGATGGATGGAAGCCAGGGCCCGGCACGTACCGGTCGAAATTGCCCCCGAAACTTCACCATTACGAGGATGAGTCGTTTCTCTTATTCATGCTCGCAAGCGGACGTGTCGACTCCGAGCTGCACGACACCGAGCCGAGCCCGAGCATGCTCCCTGCATCGCAGAGAGGGAAATGAGTCCGAGCGGACGAAGACGGATGAGGGTTCCGGCTTCGAGAGTTCCCGTTTCGAGGGTTCCTCTCGTCTGTTTATCGACTCTTCTAGGCGCAGGAGTCGACACTTCCACGCCGACGATCTAGGATCCGGCAAATAAATAAATAAATTGGTGCAACTAATGAATTTATACTAAGATTTACCGCTGCTTTTCTGCACTGCTTTTATCATGACAGAGATAGCAGAGGAAAGAGGCTCGGAGAGGAAAACGAAGGGGGAAATTCCTGCCTCTCCCCATCGAGTCGAGGTGGCATTAAAGCACTCTCGCAGATGAGAGAAACCACCTCTATTTTATAGCCACAGCCTGTTTCCTCTTCGACTCGGGGTTGCATTTCGAGGGGATGAAACGCGGGGGAAGCCCTTCCGGCACGGAATCCGGCGCGGATCGGTGCCTTCCCGGCGTTTTCTCGATCGTTCCCGAATCGGCCGCGTTCTTTTTTCCGCCTCAAAGGCGATTATGGACAGGTGAAGTCGACGTGAGTCTTGGATAAATATCCCTCGCGAGGGGTTCGGGCACACCTGTCTCCTTTCGTGCCGTCGACTACACCTGTATCTCCGGAATATTAGCCGTTATTTACTCTCCAAGCATTATTTGCTTATCTTCCTGGGTGAATGCGAGCTCCGAGCCTCTGAAAAAAAAAGCCTCGACGCGAAAACGGATCCCGTCTCGCACGCACGCAAAAACGACTCGGAGTCGTCTCGAGACGGCTTCGATCCGGATCCATCGACTCATCCATCAATCACCCACGGAGAGACGACGAAGGGGAAGTACGAGGATTTTCCACGCTCGATTTTCGATGAAATACGAGCAAGAAAGGAGGGGGGAGGGGGGGGGGGCTAAGGGGGGGCAAAGGGAAGGAGGGGAATCCCCCGAGGTAATGATTAGATACTGTCACCCTCCCCATGCATCATCCGCCGAGAAATCATTTCTGCTTCCCGAAAGGCGGGTCACATCTCCTATGCATTCGATCATCACGCATTCATTCCTTCGACGGTGGCACAGGGGGTGATTCCGATCGCCACGCGTTACGGGCAACGGTAATACGGAACGTCACGTGTCGTGTAACGCGTGACAAGCCACCCATTGTCTCCTGCATCACTCGACGCGGAGACGACGACGACGTTCCCGACGACATTCTTCGAGGAGACACGAGAGAGATGGTTATTTGCCTTGGCAGAAAGGAGTAAAGAATGGCCACGGGAAAGAAGGTGAGAGACGGGGAGAGAAGGGTAGAGAAGGGGAGAGGAGCCCGGAGAGCCACGAACTCTAATTGCTCCCAAGGTGCGCCAAGAAGGAGACAGTAACAGAAGGTGACAAAAAGCCACGACGGGTCCTTTTTCTTTTCGGTGGAACGATCCGAAGGAGACGAGAAGCCTCACACGAACGGCTGGAAATCCAATCACGGTTACTTCTCTTAGGCTTCACATCCCCGATTCCATCACCTGGGGTTCCCCTCCCCCGGAAAATGCCAATGCGGAAGCGATGAACCGTTTGGAGGAACGCAACGGACCGTGCGGACAGAAGGAAAATTGGAAAACGGGGCCAAATCCGAAGGGAAATTGAAAACGGGGAGCGAATCCGAACTCGAGGAGAAACTTTCGGAAAGAAAAAAAAAAGGGAAGGAACGACAACAGCGATAATGGGATGCAGAAGCCGACATGGAGAGTCTGGATAAGGGACAGCCGGGATCGGGGCAGCCGGGATCGGGACAGGCTGGATCGGGACGACCCCCATCATGATCCCAAGTGACTCTTCCCGGCGTTTAAGCGGATCCTTATTGAATCCTCGAGGCTCGATTCCCTTTAAACGCTTCCTGTCCCTCGACCTCGATCGTTATTCCTCTGAATTCCTCGTAAAGCATTTCAGTTTGCGTGGTTTTTTTTTACACAATAGATTCCACAGAGGATTTCTCTGCCCAGAGTTGCGTCAGTAATTTGAGTAATGAGAAAGTAATTCCAGGTGTGGAAATAATTTCTCTATTTTTTTCCGCCCGTGTTCTCAACTGTTTTCGCTCCGCCGCCTTCTCAACGAACACCCTGTAACCTCGTTAGTGGCGTTTGGCACACGTATCAATTTCCTGTCGACTGAATAAATAAGCACTCTCGTCCAAGAATGAACCCCATTTGTGCAGGAAAACGATGAGCATCGGCCCATCTGCACATCAGGCGGCGGAACTTCCCCCCGAGAATTTCGCGACCTCCAAATCGACTTCCGGATCGATCTCGTGTCACGATCCGGAAGCAATCAAAAACCCCCCTCCCCAGGGAGAAGAGCGATGAACGGATGAGAACTCACTCGAGTCGGGGGCCAGGGGTCCAGCCCCGTCCCCGTCCATGGTGGATCCCGGATGCAGCCGCAGAGATGGAGTGCAGATGACCCGCTCCGACTGCCTCTCTCCCCACCGCGACATCCATGCGCCCTGCAGCCTCCTCCTCCCTCCCGCCGGGGAGCATGCCTCCTCGCGTGGATCCAGCTGACGCGCTTTCGTGCAGAAAGAAATGAGACTTTCCGACTCACGAATCGAATTTTCTCGTCATCCGGTATTTTTAGATTCTCGGCCGGGATTTATTCATTCGTTCGTTTTTTCTTCGGATCAATGCCTTTTCTTGTATCGTGACTTTATACATCTATTTGGTAATATTATATAAGAGTTCATTCTGCGAAATCAATGAACATCAGGAAATTACTCATACTATATAACTAAATAACTAAATAACTCATACAGTACACGTGCTTCGTTTGAACGATACTGAATATACAGAGTATTTTTAAAAAATGCTAACGCTGCAACAATTGAATTTCATTGTAATATATCAAATTTGAATGCAAAATTTTGCGGCAATTAAAACGAGAAGCTATTAAGCCGAAAATTGCATGAAATAAAAAAAAAAAAAAACAGAAGCGAAATATGGAAAGACAAGTTCAAAGAAAAGCAAAAGTCATCCAGAAATGCACAGATTCAGTATTAATCGAATTAATTCGTGGTGACCCCGATCTCAAGCTAAAATATTAGAGAAGGACCTTCAACATGTCCTTTAGTGATGCTGCGGGAAAAAAAATATTTGAGCCTCATTTTCACCGTTCCACGTTCAGAAATGGTGGATTTTCATGTGCATTTCGGCAGGAAGAAACTTTATTTAGGTTCGATATAATAGAAGAAAAATCCATATTTGTACCGTTAATTTTTTTGTGACACCCAGTACTTGCCAAAAAGGTATTTCCTAGTTTCAAAATATTCAACTAGTTTCGCGGTATGACAACGCGAGTGACCCTTACAAAAAAATCACCAAGTGCGGACACAAAAGATGGACCCAAGTGGACAATCCCATGACGTTCCTTGGTAGATGTTGTACGCTAAATTATTCAGTAGTGAGACTCGAACACCATTTGGTCGTTCCTAAGGGCCAAAGCTAACTTGTTAGCACATTCAGGCGAAGGCGTATACGATAGGCTATGAGAGTCTTCGCCTTTCTTCTAACCAGGAGCAATGGCAGAGCTAAATTTGAGAGGCCTTGTCCTGTGACGCACTTGAAATAGATAGGCCTAACACATAGCGTTAATACAGTGGCGGCTGCAGGTGGTGATAATACGCGCAGAAAGAATGTGATGGCAGAAACGCTGAAGTGAAACGACCCGCCGCACAGACGGCGCGGGCGCCATGTTGGGCAATGTGCCAGTGTTGCCATC
This sequence comes from Darwinula stevensoni, assembly GCA_905338385.1. Lineage (NCBI taxonomy): Eukaryota > Metazoa > Arthropoda > Ostracoda > Podocopida > Darwinulidae > Darwinula > Darwinula stevensoni. Next base: position 12,950 of record CAJPEV010004777.1, read on the forward strand.
TGCTCCAGTCTATTCTTTCGCTCCATTTTCAAATTTTTTTTATTGTCGTGCAGTCTATATAGACTGCAGGGCATGACTTCTCTGCGCAAAATGGCCAGATCCTCCAGAAAAAGTACTGAGCACATGAGCAAAGGAGTTCAAATTCTTCATTTCAATTTTGTTAATCAACTTTTATATTATTTTCCCTCCTTTCCCCACTCCAAATTTGATCTAAGAAAGAATCATGGGCTCCCTGAACATTTTCACTCTCTCGGATCATCTACCAGGCACCGGAAGAGGAAGAAATAAACGTTCTTTCCCGCCCAAACCTCAAGAAACTTTGGTGCGCTTATGCTATCCATGGGAATCCAAGCGAAATTCTAATAAACGCCGAATGTACGTTTCGTGACGATGGAAGATGATGCACGGACGCGCGGCACAGCTTCCAAGGAAAATCTTAATTCCGGACTTTCTTGACTAATTCGCCGATCACTAATCACTTTGGGTGCATCAGATTCACCCTAATTAAAATTCTCATGAAAGAATTCTCCCAGATCCCCATGGAGATCTAAATTATTCCCATCGAGTTTACATTCCTATCCGTGTGAACGACAGGAGACACCCTCAAATCCACATTACATGAATCCACACATTCCCATTCGTCCACACGAGATCGTCCTGAGGAAGTCGGTTTTTCGCTATATTTGATCCGTCCTCCTCGGACGTCGGTGAGAGCTTCGCATCGCCTCGGCACGGAGGCGACGACGTCCCCGGTGGATTCCAGGAATTTTCCAGGAATTTTCCAGGAATAACCCAGAGTCTTTTGGAGTACGCGGATTTTCTTCGAGGAAAGAAGAAGAAAGGCAGGGCTCGGCCGCTTTTCTTGGCTCGTGAGACTTCGTCGGCTTATCGGACTCGTCTGTCGGCGAGACAAAAAAGGAGAAAAAATTTCAAGAAGGGTAGAACATTTCAGGCGTGGAATTCGGGTTTTTGCGCTAAGCTAAAAAATCGGCAAACTTATTTCCTTCCTGAGCACTATGTTGGCTCGATATTTGGCCGAAGGCCGGACCGACATCGATCGATCGACACTGGGGATTCGTCTCGTTCCGGCTCGACTCACGAGCGCTCCAGGTGCCGAGCTCGTAGTACGGGATGGTGGGGCGAAATGGGGCGAAATGGGGCGAAACGGGGCGACTCAGATTTTTCAGGCACTCTGTCGAGTATTTTGTGAACACCCAGGGAGCAAAAAAGATCTACTTTTCTTATTTTGTTTCGATTTTTTTCATGAGCGAAACAATGTAACATGGGAACATACGAGGCGTCCGAGATTTTTTTTGGCCGAAGGTGAACATGCTATGACACAAAGCCATAGTTTTTTGCTTAGCTCACTCACCTTTTGTTTGGAAGTGGCTCAGTGGCGATTTTGTTACCGTTCCGAGTCTTTCGTGTTTTTCTTTTGTTGTAAAAAAAAATCTAAAATGAGTTTGTACATCTTAAAAAAAAAAGAAGACGAATGAGCTGCCGTTGAAGAAAATCGGTTGAGAAACCTGAATTAAAAAAATGAGAAACTCATTTTAGACTTCTATTTTCTTGAGTTGAACTTTGACCTGACCCGGATGACCTTTCACACATATTTAGGATTTTTTTGACATTTGGCTTCACTTCGAAGCTCGCATTTCTCCTACGATCCTGGACCGATTTCAAGGACGAAATCTCGCGATCGCCTCGACGTTGGGCTCCGCGTGCCGGCCGATTCGTGCCGCATTCGGACGTTTCGAGAGTGGAAAATATTGCAACATTTTCGATGGCGATTCCACGATGAGACGATATCGGTGCAAGCCGGTCTCATCACACTGCTCTATTGCGATAACGTTGCGGCGTCCACGTTAGTTTAATATCGGCTAGGACCGAGCCGTCGGCCAAAACGAGTTCCACGTTGGTTCTCGGTTCGTGGTCAAGATTCATATCATACATAGTCAGGTTTAGTCTGGTAGAAACTCAAATAATTTAAAGACGGGAAGTGTCATTTTTTCTGACTGCCGATCGGCCCGCACTCGGTGGAGCTCGTGAATTTGATGCCTTATGGCCTTCTCGCTTGGACGGCAGGCGATCGAGCGTCACGAGTGCATCGATCGCGTGTCACCGACTCCAATCAACGAGGACTTAGGGACGAGTCCCGGCGAAGATCAGGATCGACACCTACTTCATCGGGCGGAGACCCCCCTCCCCCTCCGCACGAAAAGTCCTTCTCGTTTCCGTTATGAATGGTCGATGAAAATATGGGAAATATGGATGGCCGAGTTCCCCGTTTTGAGGATTCTACGATATCAGGCGAATAACTCCGTTCGTTTCGACTCTCAAGAAGAAGAACGAACAATCGGGGATCGACTCGTTCACCCGGGTCGCAACGGGCCATGAGGGGTGGCAGGGGCCATAGGGGTCGCAGAGGACCATAGGGGCTGGGAGGAGCAGGGTGCATTTCCCGGGTTCGTTTCCAGGGATCATTTACGGGGAGCATTTAGAGGGGAGCATCAGCAGGGAGTATTTACATTACGAATGAGGTCTATTGGATTGCACAGAGCCGGGGACTCTCATCGCTCGACGAGGGACCGTGCGGTGTGCACGAAACAGTCACTATTTACAACGATGAGTGGGGCATCCATATGATTCCGGAATTACATGGGGACGGGAGACGTATAGGACCAACGTTAGGCCTCGAGACGGAGACTCATGCTTTTTTTCGATGCCGCAAATGTTTCGTCACACTTGTCACAAGAACGAGCCCTCCTGGCCATTCGAAAGGTTTCTAATCTGAACAAATGACGTCATTGTCAGACGATGTGGTTCTTGCACGCTCCCTGGATCTCGTTCGTGGCAGGCTCTGCCACCACGTGAAGATATATTTTCATACAACGGGCTTGGGCGATGCTCTCAGCTCTGCGGGCGAGTCTCTGCGACTCGAGATGCTAGCACAAGGTCTCGACTACGTCTCTCAGGGCGGAAACCGGCCTGTTCTTTCGGCAAAGTTGCCTCGACCGCGGATGCGAGGCGGGTCAGCAGAGCCATCACTGCTTCAATAGGACTGATTCCAAGAATCGTCACATGCGACTATGTCCGCCAATGGCACCTAAATTTTTTTATGAATCGCACACGGCCAAATCCAACGTCACGAAGCGACGCTCTCGATTTCGAGCATGAAAATGCAAACATCGCTTCAATAGGACTGATCCCAAGAATCGCCGCCTGCGACTATTTCCGCCAATGGAACTATCTATAAAAATTTTCCAAGCATCGCTCTCGGCCAAAACAATCGTAATACAGCTATAATGTCGATATAGACCTTAAAACTGCAAACAACGCTTCAGAAGGACTGATTCCAAGAATGGCCACCAGCGACTAGATTCGCCGATGGATCCGAAATATTTCTATAAATCGCACACGGCAAAATCCAACGCCATGAAGCGACGTTCTCGAAATGGAGCAAGAAAAAGAAAACATCGCTCGAATGCAACTGATTCCAGGAATCGCCACCTGCGACTATGTCCGCTGACAGCACAGAAAATTTTCTGAGCATTGATTACTGCCTAAACCAACGTGATACAGCTAGGATGTCGATTTGAGGCTTGAAAATCCAAACATGGGCTCCATACAACCGATTCCAGGAATCGCCACCTCCGACTATCTCCGCGGGCAGCACAGAATATTCTCAAAGCATCGCTCACTGCCGAAACCAACGTGATACAGCTAGGATGTCGATTTGGAGCAAGAAAAAGCAAACAACGCTCGAATCCAACTGAATCCAGGAATCGCCACCTGCGACTATGTCCGACGGGAGAAAATAAAATTTTCTAAGCATCGCTCACTGCCGAAACCAACGTGATACGGTTACGTGGTCGATTTGGAGCAAGAAAAAGCAAACAACGCTCGAATGCAACTGATTCCAGGAATCGCCACCTCCGACTATGTCCGCCGACAGCACTAAAAATTTTGTAAGCATCGCTCACTGCCGAAACCAACGTGATTCAGCTAGGATGTCAATTCCGAGCAAGAAAAAGCAAACAACGCTCGAATCCAACTGAATCCAGGAATCGCCACCTGCGACTATGTCCGACGGGAGCAAATAAAATTTTCTAAGCATCGCTCACTGCCGAAACCAACGTGATACGGTTACGTGGTCGATTTGGAGCAAGAAAAAGCAAACATCGCTCGAATGCAACTGATTCCAAGAATCGCCACCTGCGACTATGTCCGCCGACAGCACTAAAAATTTTGTAAGCATCGCTCACTGCCTAGACCAACGTGATACGGTTACGTGGTCGATTTAGAGCAAGAAAAAGCAAACAACGCTCGAATGCAACTGATTCCAGAAATCGCCACCTGCGACTATGTCCGACGAAATCCCAAATAATTTTGTAAGCATCGCTCACTGCCGAAACCAACGTGATTCAGCTAGGATGTCAATTCCGAGCAAGAAAAAGCAAACAACGCTCCAATGCAACTGATTCCAGAAATCGCCACCTGCGACTATGTCCGCCGTGAGCAAATAAAATTTTCTATGCATCGTTCACTGCCTAGACCAACGTGATACGGTTACGTGGTCAATTTGGAGCAAGAAAAACCAAACATCGCTCGAATGCAACTGATTCCAGGAATCGCCACCTCCGACTATGTCCGCCGACAGCACAAAAAATTTTGTAAGCATCGCTCACTGCCGAAGCCAACCTGATTCAGCTAGGATGTCAATTCCGAGCAAGAAAAAGCAAACAACGCTCGAATCCAACTGAATCCAGGAATCGCCAAAGGCGACTATGTCCGACGGGAGCAAAAAAAAAAATTTTCTAAGCATCGCTCACTGCCGAAACCAACGTGATACGGTTACGTGGTCGATTTGGAGCAAGAAAAAGCAAACAACGCTAGAATCCAACTGATTCCTAGAATCGCCACCTGCGACTATGTCCGACGAAATCCCAAAAAATTTTGTAAGCATCGCTCACTGCCGAAACCAACGTGATTCAGCTAGGATGTCAATTCCGAGCAAGAAAAAGCAAACAACGCTGGAATGCAACTGATTCCAGGAATCGCCACCACCGACTATGTCCGCCGACAGCACCAAAAATTTTCTAGCATCGCTCACTGCCTAGATCAACGTGATACGGTTACTTGGTCGATTTGGAGCAAGAAAAGGTAAACATCACTCGAATGCAACTGATTCCTAGAATCGCCACCTGCGACTATCTCCGCCGACAACATAGAAAATTTCCTAAGGATCACTCTCTACCGAAACCAACGTGATACGGTTACGTGGTCGATTTGGAGCACGAAAAAGCAAACATCGCTCGAATCCAACTGATTCCTAGAATCACCACCTGCGACTATCTCCGCCGACAACATAGAAAATTTTGTAAGCATCGCTCACTGCCGAAACCAACGTGATACAGCTAGGATGTCGATTTGGAGCATGAAAAAGCAAACATCGCACGAATGCAACTGATTCCTAGAATCGCCACCTGCGTCTATGTCCGCCGACAGCACAAAAAATTTTCTAGCATCGCTCACTGCCTAAACCAACGTGATACGGTTACGTGGTCGATTTGCATGAAGAAAAAGCAAACATTGCTCGAATCCAACTGATTCCTAGAATCGCCACCTGCGACTATGTCCGACGAAATCTAAAAAAATTTCATAAACATCGCTCACTGCCTAAACCAAAGTGATACGGCTACGTGGTCGATTTGCAGCAAGAAAAAAGCAAACATCGCTCGAATCCAACTGATTCCAGGAATCGCCACCTCCGACTATGTCCGCCGACAGCACTAAAAATTTTGTAAGCATCGCTCACTGCCGAAACCAACGTGATACGGTTACGTGGTCGATTTGGAGCAAGAAAAAGCAAACAACGCTCGAATGCAACTGATTCCAGGAATCGCCACCTGCGACTATGTCCGCCGGGAGCAAATAAAATTTTCTAAGCATCGCTCACTGCCGAAATCAACGTGATGCAGAGAGGCGGTCGATTTGGAGCAAGAAAAAGCAAACATCGCTCGAATGCAACCGATTCCTAAAATCGCCACCTGCGACTACGTCCGCCGACAGCACAAAAAATTTTCTAAGCATCGCTCACTGACTAAACCAACGTGATACTGTTACGTGGTCGATTTCTAGCAAGAAAAAGCAAACATCGATCGAATGCAACTGATTCCTAGAATCGCTACCTGCGACTATATCCGCCGACAGGAAAGAAAATTTTCTAGGCATCGCTCACTGCCTAAACCAACGTGATACGGTTACGTGGTCGATTTAGAGCAAGAAAAAGCAAACAACGCTCGAATGCAACTGATTCCAGAAATCGCCACCTGCGACTATGTCCGACGAAATCCC
>CAJPEV010004778.1:2493-19305 GCA_905338385.1 Darwinula stevensoni
AGACGACCTGAAAACCGATTTGGCCAACTTTTTCGTAGCGCAGCCGCCAGAGTTCTATTGGAATGGCATCCATAGTTTGCATAAACGTTGGCGTGAAGTGATAGAGGCCAATGGTGATTACATTCATGATTGAGATGATTTTGCTTTTAAATAAACTGGGTTGTAATAATTGTTCATGAAATTCCGAGAACTTTCTTTCCAATCAGATAGTAGAAACATGGCATGGGAATTTCTCTTGAGCCAAAGTAAAAAACCTCAGTATTTCTTATCATTACCCATGAGTGCGGGGGGGTAGCGCTTTCATTGACCCACATACCTCAAGGCTATGTAGGCAAAAATTTTGCTGCATCTCAGGCCTCAAATTCATTGTTTTGTGGGTCTTGGGAAAATATCAAAAGATTCGGTGTTTTAGCCTCATAAGTAACACATGCGTCTAAATTACGTCTATGCGACGTTACCGCAACGTCAATTAGCTCAAGTCACGTTGCAACAACATCGTATGGACATCACGTGTTGCTTGGACAGTGTGCTACCCAATGGGGTCATCAACCTGGGATAGATATTTTCCATTTATGTCAATGTTGAAAAAAAGATACCATTATTTCTGCATTAACTTATCTCAGATAATTAGACACCATCACCAGTTTATTGGAATCAGTTATATTGAATCTCTTTTTTATGAATATAATGGGTTATTGGGTCTCAACAAATATTCCTCATCTGTAAGATCAATGGTCAAAATGTCCTAGCATCACAAATAACAGCAGGTTGGGAACCTCAAGAAAACTTATCTCATTTGCATCATACATTATTAATCTCATCATTATATTTCTAGAAAGTGCACAAAAAAATTACATATACATGACAGAAACTTTGTGGTGACAAAAAACTATGCTTTATGATATGAGACCATTTGCAGTAGCTGCAGCAGTAGCTCAACACATCTACTTGTTCATGCTATCCTTTAATCAGCATAGGTACATGAGAGAATCAAGAGGTTTCATTCCAGAGACAAGATTTCTGAAATATTTGGGTCCTCCAAACACTTTGGTGAGAGAAGACTTGCTTTTGGATAAGGCATAACCAACTTTGTTCCAGATGCCTTGATGTATTCATTTTTCAAATTTTACCTCTCTTCCTGATAAATGTTACATATCTCCATTGCTAGATTCACTTCACCTGCACCATGTCTTCTGTCAAATTATTTTGTCTTACAAGCCTCTTCATAATAGCTCTCAGTGTCTGCTCTCTTTTTTTTCTCTTAGTACTGGAATCTTCTGATGATGAACATAACTATTTTTCTTTGCTTTTTTCACAGTTGGTTTCATAAATTAAATAAAGCATGAAATCCAGCTTCATAGTAAAAAAAAAAAAAAAATCTCTTATCATGGTACATTTTCTGAGAGGAGAGAATATATGAAATGCTTTAAACTTACCCTTAGACTCTGTAAATACTCTTGTGTATGGACCAGAAGGAGATCTTCTTCAGATGGTTCCCCTGGGCACATGAGTTTGTCCTCTGAAAGAATCCCCTTGCGCCTCAAGTTCTGTAGTAAAGAAGATGTATGGACATCGAGAAAGGTCAACTTACAAAAGCATCAAAGAAGGTTTATGAAATATTGGTACAAATAAATCATTGGTAGTACCTGGTGATAAATGACCAAATAATTTTCATATCATCGGAGCAAGTACATTGCCATATGTTTAGCATATCCCATACTAAGCTCCACACATTCTGCAGATATAGACCAGTTATATGAAATTCTATATGGTCATGTGTGGTGGCATATATGCATTAATGTAGGTCCTATTTGTTTCATGGAAGTGGGTTTAATGCTGCAATGTGCATTATCTTTTCCTTTGCTAAAACTTTTGCACTAATCTCCTTCTTCCATGGGATCAATGAGACCCAAAGGACAATGGTGTTTCTCTTTAATATGCATGAATTTATGCTGAATGCAAGTATTCTATCAAATTAATTATCAGAAAAACTATGGTTTTTCTGAAATTTACTGTATTCATGCTGATCTTCGCCTGCAGTAGGTTCCCAAATAAGTTAAAAGGGTTCTTACACTAAATAATTGCATAGTGAGATGAGCTCCATGTGGGATATAACTCATTCATATACTTGTAGTTTTTGCTTGCAATGGCCTTCCTCAATTTTTTTAGACTTTCCAGGAAATCCAAATGATATTTTATGGCACTGCATGAACACATGCATATAAGAATACATAGGAATACATATACTACATATCAGTACCTGACCACTAAAAGGGCACATGAGCAATTTTTTAGAAATTTTGAGTTTTTGGCATCACTGAGTTCAGCTTATCAAGCTGTATTTCCTGCCAACAGGACATTTGTCTATCTTATGCCGATTAGGAATTATGGGATTATAAAAGGGCATTCAAGCTGATTGGACTTCAAAATCTTATTTTTCAGGAAGTTTTTTCTTTCTCTTATAAAACATTTGAACAAGTTCTCAAATGCCCTTCTTGGGGTGAGGTATCAATATGATATATGTTGCTTGCTCACTATATGACTCCATGTATTTTTGAACAGTCATGGAAATATATATGGATGCTATGAAACTTAGACCAATTTTTCCATCATACCATGATTGCACCAGATATATGATGTTATATGAAGTGTGAATGCTAAGAGAGATTGGTATGATGATGTCTGTATGATTAAGGTATAGGACACCAGATTTGCAGATCTTACATATTTTACACTTTCAAGGTACTGCAAGAAAGTTATTGGTAATTAGCATTTAAAAAAAGCAGTAAATAGATTTTTAAGATTTAAAAAAGTCAAGAAAGGCAATGCAATGCAAAAATATGTATTTTATAAATAAGTTTAATACCTTTGATCCAACAGCTGTAAATGCATGTCCAGTTCTAACTAGCAATGGATGACAGTGGACATCCCTTGACATTTCAAAAATATTGAAATAATTAAACACAATAAATAGATTCATATATTTGTATACACCCTTTTTATACACACTTATTTACTTCAATTTTTCATAAAGAGTAAGTCTTTCCATTTTGCATTCTGAAGTTCTGAATTTTTCAGTTGACCTCAAAAACCTGTGAGACCAAAAGTGTTAAAGGGTGAACAATTTAAAGAAAGGTGAACATGGTTTAGGAAGGCAAAGTCTTTTTTAGCAGAAAATGTTCCCTTGTGAATTTAGTCTATATTCTTTGTGCATGATCAATAAATCAAATACTTTCAAAGTCAATGGACATCTGAACTTCATGGCATACCATCTACCAAGTATCCATGAACACTTTCAAGGATATGAATAATAGTACTCACCTGCAAAACGTGTCTTGACCTATGAGCATCGAAAAAATGAAGTTTTTCCAGCCCACAGAAACTCAGATTGTAGTCATCGCAATAAATTATGGGCCAGTAGTCAGGGGGTCTTTCCTTGTAAAGATGATGCATGATGGGTTTGATATTGCTTTCATCACTCATTGGGATGAAGTCCTAGATAAATATAATGAAATAGAAAGAAGGAAAAAAAAGTGTCGATTAATTGGTTTGTCCTAGGGAACATATATATACAAGGGCTCAACTGAACTGAAAACTGCCATAGGACATATACCTTTTGACAGAATAGAGAGACTAAGTTGGAGCACTACTACAATACGGGCATTGGCATTGAGAATGAACGAAGAAAATGAAATGTATACGCAAGCTTCTGGTACGTATACCAAGGTATAGGCCTAGTGCTACGCCCAGAATGAACAGGCAGATCTCGGCCTAAACCTAGCCTACAAAAACGTTGCCTTGACCACTGTGCTCCCAGCAGCTCTCTCCCACAGAACCCTTTCTCTGAGTGCTATGGCGGCACACATGTACCCACGTGCATCCCCATGCGTGTCGCATGCTTAGCAGTCAGTCGCAGGTTCCCCCAGGGTCATAGATCATGCTGTGATGTGCGTCGCGCGCACGTAGCTGATGCTCGGTTGGGCATGTGCACGACCTTGAGAGGGAGTCTGGTCGTCGATCCACGCGCTTCCCCAGGATGGTAGTCGCTGCGGGAAGGTGTTAGTAGGAACTTCAGGAAGCTCTTGTGGATCCTATCGCTCAATATTGTTGTGTCGTGGGGCCAAATTCGTGCGAAAAGAAAGTGAATGTTATTACTAGTTGCATCAGCTCCTGATAGGGCAAAAACGACTAGAATCACAGGGTATGTCATTCACATAATAGAGAGTTGCTTTTGCTAGACAACAGACTTGATCCAAGATTGTGAGTGTCAGATGACTAAGTATGGAATGAAATGCTTGGGGAGAAACCCTTTGAATCTGTTTCTGAACAGACAAACTTCATCCAAGAATTGCTTCAGACTTGGCACAGGTGACTCAGGATGATGGCTCAGGAGGCTCTTCATAGATTCTTCCATGTGGATAAAATAGCTACCTTCCTTCTGGGGCGAAGGAACAAAATCACACAATGGTCAAATGCTCACATGGTTATCTCCCTGTCAAAAGGATAGATCACAGTCTATGAATCTCTGAATATGGAATCATTCTTGTGCTTATTACATTCCCCCTGCAGTAGCATCCTGTGCAAAAGCACATGCAAGATATAAGGTGCTGGCTAAACCTGATCCACACTCAGAATGAATGATTTTCATTACTCTTAGGTCAGGAAAGCCTTTTTGGGATTTCTTGTGGAGTAAAGAGATGACATTTATCTCATTCTCTTCTTTTTGATGGTTATAGAGGACACATAAATCTGTACATAAAAGAACCATGTAGGGTCATTTTTTTTGTTCTCTTCCTAGTGTAACTGATCTTTAGCCAGTGTGTATTGCATTCTTGCTACAGTCAAGCAGAAACACAAATAATGCCAACAATTTTGGCTTTTATTGGTCTCTGATGATGATGAGAAAAGCCCTTGGCAGAAAGAATGTGATTATTGTCTTCTAAGTAATGGGTCTTTGTCAATTGCATCAAGATTCACAGCAATGTGCTCCACATAGCCAGTGGCACTGGAAACAAGTATCAATTGAAGCTGATTTGCCTCAAAGCCATCCTGTGACTATTGTCTGAGGAACTTTGCATTCAATGTCTAACCATTTTTCACCTCTCCAAAATCAGCTCTTGAGGAGTTTCAGGTTACCCTCCTTCACATCATTAAAGATAACTGGAGGAAAGTGATGAGAGTAAAGATCAATAGTACAGCACATGGAAGAAATGAAATTTGAGGGAAGACAAGACAGTAACATGAATGCTAGATTATTGAAAAACCAGATTGCTGAATATGATAGGATAAACTTCATGGAAGTTGTTGAGCCCATAAAAAAATGTGCTTGTCCTAGATGACCTGTGTGTCTGCATACATGCTTGCATCCTATGTGTCTTTGTATCATCTACTTTTTTATTGCTTGAGATGAAGCATACACTTCAAATTGAGGAAGTGGTTCAATAATACTGGTGAGATTTACCAGGGGAAACAAAGAAAAAAAGGATGCATACTGACTTGAATTTTATTTAAAGCCATGACAAAAATAAATGGTTTTGTCTTGCAATGACAAGTCTTGTCTTTCTCTCCAGGCTTATCATGCTTCTTTTTTTTTTCCTCTTGTGTAGGTTTTGCAGTCATTTGAAATGCTTGGGCAAAGTGCTGAAGCTGTGATTCCCAGCTTCTCAGGAATGAGTGATGCTGAAAAACTAGACACTTTGCTGCAGCTCCTAGAGAGCTGCTCAATTGACTTGCAGCTTCAAATTAAAACTCACCTGGATTGCTGTTTTTCACGTGATATGATTGTTCTTCTTCCATTAGAAGTTGTTGAAAGAATACTATCCTTCCTGGATATTGAGTCTTTGTACATGTGTCTTCAAGTTTCTGTGAAATGGGAAGAGAAACTTTCCCTCATGACTCAATACTTCAAGAGACGCATCCGTGAAGACTTTGGTTTTTGTGATAGCCTCCCTGATGGCAATTGGTCAAGGGTATTTAAGTTATTGAAGGAAGAAAGTCTTTTCTGTTCATCAAAGAAGGATTTTTCTCTCGACTTTGATTTTTCTCCTATTGGATATTCATGTGGGAGAGTCATCCTTCGCTCGAACACAAGTCCCCCAGCAACAGTTATGGTCTGTTCTGAGCAGACTGATGGAATTGGTAACCCAGTAACAGTATTCTCTTTGCCTCATCGTCATGGATATGTTGAACAGGCATTCTCAATCCCTGAAGGAGTCATTGTCCTTACTTCAACTGGCTTTATAGGTCAGTGGGATTTGAATGGGGAACTCTGTATTGTTTATCATCCTGGTGGCCCTTATCCAAGTCGCTTGGAACTGGATTTAGGACACCAAGTCCTTGCTGCAGTGTTTTGTGGTGACCATGGCAGTGAATTTTGTATTTGGGATCTTCCCACTGGGGCTCAGTTATATCGAAAGGAAGTGATGTTCGATGTCCATCCAGGCATCAGCCGCAGAATTGTCTTCCATTCTTTGGGTAATGTGGGTAACTATAAAACTGCTGCAACATTGATGTCAGACAAAACCCATTTTGTGACCCTAATTTGGGAAGGCAGAATATCATCATCTGCTAACACTATCCTTGGTAATATTCAGCAGTTCTGTGATCATGCTCCATCAGCTGTGTCTATGGATTGCTATGGGGATCTTATATATCTCTTATGTGAAGAAACAGGAAGCCTTTGCATCCTGACTATTCATGTTTCAAATTTCACATTGTGTTCAAGGATTCCTCTGAAAGCTACCTTGGCAGACTACCATCGCATGGTCTTTGGTCTTGCTAAGAGATTCAATCAGTACCATCGATTGTCATTTGCTGTGGGTAAGAAGTTCATCTTCATTGTCCTGCCTGAATGTGTGCTCCTAATTCGGAAAAGTAATTACAGATCCATGTATCAAAGGATGATTACTGTTCCGTATCAAAGGACAGACAACACTAGAGTTGTTCAAGATCAAGTGCATCGAGAGGAAAAAGACTCCTGGCTCAGTGGGTTACCATTAAATGAAATTGTCTGTGATGCATACCTCGAAGAGGATTGGTGTGGAAAGTTCTCCATCAACTCACTTGTATGGAGAGGGGATGTGATAATGGAACACTTGTGTGGAGTGATTTAATTCAAAACAAGTTTTTTATTATGACATTATTTTATTATGATGATTATAATGCTTCCATTCAGGGTGGAAATGCTATTTTGGTTGCCTGCCCTAATCAAAGTGCAATAAATGTGACATCGTTTGAAGCACATAGCTTTTTTTCTGAGTGGAGTTGATTGAATTGTTTCTGTGTTCCTGTCTGCCAATAAGTATAAATATTGTGATCCTGGATATTGCATATCCATATCTTGTCTCATGATGCCAATGTCATGAAAAACTTAGTACTTGAGTACTAAGAGTGTTGCACTAGCCCACAGATACACCCAGCATGGTGTTCCCAATTTGAGGTTAATTATTATTTGAAAAATTGGGCAACAGAATGTCAGGGTAGAGATGTCATGGTATATTTCTATGGCTTGTTTCCCTGAACTCTATTGCAATTTTCACCCAATAGCAGAATGGAATTTTTTCTACTGAACAAGAGGATTGGTTCACACCTTAGACGCTAAACATCTTGATGCCCAAACTCCTTTTAATCACTTTGGTGCTAAATTACTTGGTTATTGACTGGAAAACTGTGCTACTTTCAGTACTCATCTGAGCTTCCATGGCCCATAGCATAGATACGAGGGGAGTTTAAAAAAAGTTCGTAGAATGCGGCACTTCCAGTTGCAATACATCGTTCGTACTCTTCTCATGAGAAGACATGTTTTTCTGCAGATGGAGTCATGCATCACAAAATCATTCATATACAGGTTGAGTCAAAAGTCCTGCCCACCCTTTGAACGTGAATAACTTCTCAACGCTTAATCTCATGGAGATGCTGTTTTTAGCATTCGACGAATGCGACGGAAACCGCTCGACAATTTTGGAAGAAATTGATCGGAGAAACCGTCAGCTGCAAGAAACATGCTTGCTGCACTGTGTCTAATTTTCTGTTCGACTGCCAGAGTGTGTCCTTAACGGGGAAGGTCTGCTACGTTTCCTGTCCTGTCAAAATTTGTGTTGACGCGGGCAAACAACTTGCGGCTGACGGTTTCTCCGATTAATTTCTTCCAGAATTGTCGAGCGGTTTCCGTCACATTCGAAGTAAAACCGAAGATTTGCAACTCGCTTATCATTGATCAATCGCTTATCAGCCACCTGAATCCTCAAGCAAATTGGATGCGGTGCTGCAAGCAACTTTTCACGTGCCAATGCCTTTGTATAACCCCCAGAATAGGAATTTAATTTCCGAATGATACCATTAGCAAAATAATGTGAAAATCCTTCATTCGATGCAGAATTATCTACTCTTTCGAATGGTGAAAACAGCGTATTGATGAGATCAAGCGTTGAGAGTTATTCTCGTTCAAAGGCTGGGCACCCTGTACCCATCTGACTGAGCTTGACTGGATGGAAAAAAAATTATAAGTCAGAAGTTGAAATGCTCTTGGAGAACCGATGTTGATGAGAGAAAAAGGCCTGGCATCAGATGCTACCCGACAACTTTATTTTTAGCTGTATACCTCTTTGATCGCCCCAAAAAAATGAAACCTGGTCTTAACGAACCACCAAGGTCGAATTTGACTTTCACAAAGTTTCCAAAATATAACCGTAGGTGTAAGAGTAATGATCAACCATCAAAGTGAACATGCGCTACGAGTGTGAACTAAGAATGAAAAAACTGAAAAAACATCACTGAAAAAACGTTGCATATTTTTGCAACAGGCATATTTTTGCAGTATGCATAAATAGTGCCAAAAATCATGAGATGACATTTTAACTTTTGTGTACGGGGGATATTTACCTGCATTCAAATTTTGTGCCACGAAAATTTCTGGAGTAAGTCAAGCGTATGTCCACGAGACGATGCATGTGGATATCCTCATGCACTGCATATTTCGTCCAGATGACCAGTACGTTTATCCAAATATCCAGAGGATGTGCATAGGATGCTATTTTGCTGCCTGAGGTCCTACTCGAAAAGGAGCTGATACTGCCAATGGGTTAGTGCGGTGTTACCATGAAGTCAAGGATCTTACCCCAAATCAAGATGGTCATATTCCCCCATATTGGCTGACATAACAAAGTTGACGACACTGCCTGCAAACCGCAAACCGACTAGCACTTTCCACAAGCACTTTAGAAGGAACATACCTCCTATAATTACTTTGAAGAAATGGTTCTTGTATCCAAGCTACTATTATGAAATATACGCTTAAGTTGCTCAAGCATCATATTTGTTTGCAATGGCATACATATGACTTTCAAAACATCAACGTATCCCGAATTCCTGTGAGAACCGGATTAAGGAACAGGTCTAAACATTTCGACAATTTCGTTTACTCTTCGACATAACTACTTTTAAAATTCGCCCAAAACTATCAATAATTCTTCAGTCTGTTAGGGGATTCATTTTGAAGGTCCAAATACAATCGCCATATTCCCCCAAGATACCCCACCTTTCTCTTAAGAAAAGTACCCTGTAGGATTTCTGCAAAGTGAAAAAATAATAGATTCATTACATGCAACACTTCTTAATTTACAGAGCCAGGTCCCTAGAATCTTCATTTTCTCCTTCAGTAGCTTGGGATACTGTTTCTTGCAGATAGACCACTTTTCCTTTCAAGCTTTCAACTACTTTCTTCAATGAAAGGAAAAGGGGTCTATGTACATAGACCACTTTGCCTTTCAGCCCTTCATTTGTCATCAAATTTCAGCTTTCTTTTACTCTGGAACTTAGAACTAGCCTCAGTTAGCCTGTCTATCCATCAGTAAAATTATATAGGGTTTAATGAAAGTCAGGATCCATTGGGAAATAACATGGATATCATTCCAGCCTAGACTGTCTGGGACTATCTGAGTCAATACTGGAATGTCAAAGTTCTCTTAACCTCAAAATTGGACTCAAGATACCCAAAGTGACTCAGAGGGATAATTTTAGTAATTACAATTTAGTAATTTTAGTCATTCCAGGAAAATAAAGCATAAAATGTATCAATGTACAAGTTTTGGCCATCCTGGGTCACTTGGAGTCAATTTTAATCACTGTATGCTAATATGGTACAGGTTTGGTCACTGTTACTTTGGCTCATTAAGAGTTGATCTTACTAAACATGAAACACTAGAATAAATGCACATATGTTTAGTCATTGAGTCACTTCAGGTCAACTTTGTTTACTCAGGAAAGATTGAATTCAAGGTGGGTCATTTGGTCATCATGAGTCACTATGGGACACTACGGGTTGCTGCACCTAATTGGGTCACAATGTGCCAGTTAGGGTAACAAAAGGCACTCAGGATCAATTTTAGTCATCTTGAGTCACCCTAGGATAATTAGGCTTGAGTTGAATCAAAGGGTCATTCAATATCACTCCGGATCACTTGGACATGATTTTGAAATTTTGGGAATTTTGGCATTCCAGTATGAACTCAGATTAGCTTGTGAGTTCCTGACAGTCTAGGTAGGAGAAAATCTCCAAGTTATTTCACTATTGTTTCTGACTTTGGTAATACTTGTATATATTAGATGTCATCTCAGTCTTCTGATGTTTCGTGGATCAAAGTATTTACTTTTCTTCACTCTGATCTTCAGAATCATTTTGTTTCAAGACCAATCTAATGAATTTCATTGTTCATATTCGAAGGGTCTAAAATACATTCTTCATACATGATTGAATCCAGGAAGGAAAGGGATATGCATGTGTGCATTCTTAAGGCAATAAGTAACAAGTAGCATTTATTTAATGGGATTCAGAAGTTGCTTTTGCTCTTTTCTTGAAAGTAGACATTGAGCAAAAGGAACAAAATAATCCTTACCCAATGATTTATTGACTTTTAGTAGTAACATTAAACCTTCAATTCAACTATGTTTGACTCTAGATGCCAGGTGGATTGAATTGACAAAAAAAAAGTTTGGAATATGAATTAATTTCATTTTTTCAGTAAAATAAGTTGAAAGGATTCAGGACATTCCATTCTGATGAGTCCAAAGATTTATGTTGGCATTTATGTTACCTTCATTAGAAATGAGAAATTTAGCAAAAAAGTTGCTGTCACATGTCACTATCTCACTGTCAAGACCCAGAGCAACTCATTAAAAAAACTGAAGCAGACCAAGAAGCCATATGAATGCTTTCTCAATAGAAATTTTGCATAGAAATACTCAATCATCCAAGACACTATTCAGGGGCTTCGCTGAGGGAACTCTACAGCCACTTTCTATCCTTTAGTGACACATTGCCATTCTCCATTTGTGGAGAACAGCACACAGCACACAAGCATGTGCATCATCAATGAGTTTTTCCTAAATCTGAGCATGATTCATGACTTGTCAGGAGGTCAATACAATAACTGGTACAACTTCACAAAAATGTTATATTATCATGAAGACTTCAGCATAGAATGTGAGTTTTAACTTCTTTGCCACATTCCATGCAAAAGCCCTAGTTGGATTGATGGTAGAGTACTCTACCACCAATCCAACATTGCATGTGAAATGGTGGATTGCCAAAGCAAGTTTTCAACATCCAGTCAATGGACATTTCCTCACTTTTGTTATAAATATGTTTACATTATGTCAAGGTACTCTTCAAGGTAAGGAGTAGCTAAAAAAAAATTTAAAAAGGGGTTCACTTTTAAGTTTATTAGTTTGCCCAATAAAAATATAAGATGCAAACTCCAAATTTAATCTGATTGTAATCCCACGTCTAATCTTTACATTCCACCACTTCAAAAGATTGATGACTTGATTATCCATTTTTTAAAGCCAGTTTTGAAGTGCCTACACAAGGTTTGTGTGCATACCTCTGCTCCTTGTCAGGAGAATTCCACCTAATGTGTTTTCAGGTTCTTGGCCATTGCCTTATTTTTTTAAGCAATTGTCTTTGCTAATAGCCCAAAATTGCTTGATGTGTTGGGTCCAGTGTATGAAAGGAATATATTTTTCCTGCGAACCAGAGGCAACAAATTGGAATTTCCCAGGAAGGATATGCAAGCAGACTAAAAGTGGCCTGCACATCTCCATTCCTGTGAACCTCTTTCGCAGGTTCACAAGGGTTTTCCAAGCCTGGTTGGGCCTGAGGGGAATTTGGGGCATTACCCTCTTGGATCACAAATTTGATAGCAAGGGACTCAAGTCAAATCTGAACCACTTTGACTTAATGCCATGAAGCCATGACCATGAAGAAGATGACCTGCTCCTTGTTTTGATATTTTTGAATAATGGAAAGGAGAGTCTTCTTTAGACCTCAGTTTAGATATGCTGCTCCATCGATTCTATCTTTTGATACCAAGGGAATCAAGATGCGACAAGACATAAAACTACAAAAGTGGTTCAAGTTTGACTTAAGTCCCTAGGACTTTGTGATCAAAGGAAAATAACACCCTTAATTGCCCTCAGGCATGAACAGATTTGGTGAACTTCTTCTGAGAAGTAGCAAAGGTGTCCAATTGACCTCATGGGGTCAATTGGAAACCAGCTTCAAAAATTTGGACTTCAAAGCATCAATGTCCTTGTGGAGTGATAGAATAGATGTGGATATTGCATCAAATTTGGAGTTATTAACTAATTTAGTTAGTGAGTAAAGCAACAAAAACAAAATTGAATCTCATTTTTTGGCCATCCCTTAAGCAGTGCTAAACCAACACCTGAGGGATCTTCTTTCTTTTTATTTAAAGAAAGGATATATGGCTGACTCATACCTCAATTAAAGGGTGTTACAGTGCTCAGAGAGTGAGGAAGAGGGTGCTAACTTGGCACAGGTCCACACAAGGCATGATGATCCTTCAGCATTGACACCACTATATGGAGCTTAGGAAGGCCTTTGGGGTAGTTCACAGGTTGCAAAGCCCACGACTGGCATGATTAATTTTTAATGAAAAAGAAGAAAGAAAAACATGGCTATCAATTTTTATAGTCTTTTCCTGGGTATCAAAGATGGAGGGGCATGTCTTTCATGCATTTATGTTTAGGAGGATCTGAGTCCTTTATTATTGAGTCAATAGGAAAATTATACGTAATCAGGCTGGACTGTATGAGTGGGAAATGCATTAAAAAAATCCCAAGCGCCGTAAATAGAGACCTCCATGGGCCCCCCTTCAAGTCTCTGCTGATGAGAAAGGCTTTGATTACTTCTATGACTCGTAACAGGAGATGCAGTGCAGTGAAGGGCTCTTTCTAGAAGAGTAAATCACGTGAAGGTATTCTGCATGGGAAGTACAGCTAAAATTTTTCCAAAGTTCTTACGTTTTCCACCTGATGTAATTCCTTTATTTTGTAATGCAGACAATTGAAACTTCAAAACCATGTTACTGTACTTTCTAGCTCTAAACATTTAAACATTCCTGGGCAGCATATATATTCTATATATGAAAAATACTGTAGTTTGAGGGAAGGGCTCCTACATATATGATAAATCTGGTTTGAGTATATGATTTTTATAAAGGTCTTTTATCTATTGTATATACATGTTCAGCATACATGCTTTCAAAACAAACCATATCACTAGAAATATATATCCCCGTATGCATAAGGTACAGTATACAATTTATATGATACAGTCACTTAGCATGGTGACATCCCAAGGATGTCCCTAGGTCTTTATGGGATATTTTATGGGCATCTTCAGTCAAAGAACCCACACAGAACAATCCTTTAAAAATAAAGGGTTATCCTGTATGGCAAGAAATGAGTCTGTTTCAGAAAGAAAGGCACCCAGATATTTTGATATTACTGAGAAGCCCCTAGAAGTTTTCTCTGGGACTTCTCACTTGTCCCAAGGAGATATATCAGGGTTATCTTTGTGATGTACTTATGATGTGTTGGAAGTGAATGGTTTTCGTGCTTTCACAAAAAGTGACAGATAAAGTTCCAATTCTCAGCTTAGTTCAGGAATTTTTTTTTTTTTTACATTTGAGATAAACATTTGAGTGTAACATGATTTCATGCTGTTTCATGGCCTGACTTGGTCATGTACCATCAGGTGTGACACACATGCCCCACTATGTACTAGATAGACATACTAAGTCATACAAGTATCTTATCTGCTCCTCCATATCTTTTACATACATGGTACAATAATTATATGGCCTTACCATATATGATCATATACTAATTGTTTCAATAAGAATATATGATCAGATATGTTTTCCAATACATATCATATATGATAGACCATATATCATATATGCCCGTTTCTAAAAAAATAATGTAGGATTTTTCTGTATGCAAAGTATGCACATTTTCTGCTCTATTGGATTTCAGGCATCAAGTTCTTCATCACAGAAGAGGAAATTCTTGCATCAGAGAGAGCTTGAAAGATGGCTCTTAGGCCAAGAACTGTTCCCAAAATACAGTATATTCATTAGATCACCTCCTTAAGCCAAGAACAACTTAAAGCTTTTGATCTGTCTCAAAGAAAGAACTAAAAAATTCTGAGTCTCCTGAAGGACCAGTGAAAACAGCAAGGAAGTACAGATCCTGGGCACAGACTTAGGCTTGGAGTAGATCTTGCCTGGGACTACTTTCCTTCCCATGCATGAGTAGTGAGTGGGACTTCAGCATGATAATTCAGAGAAACATGGCAAAACTTTACGCACCTGAACAAAGAAGCCAATAATTACTTTTGGTCAGAAGAACACAGCAACTGCTGGGTGTATCAGGCTGACATCCTCTCACCATACTGGCACCTTTTCTCACATTTTCAACTAGGGCAGTGTTTCCCAAACAGTGTGCCGCTGCATGCTGGTGTGCCGCCAGTAAGGCTTAGGTGTGCCATGAGATTTGAGAGTTGACAAAAAAAACTAAAATCCTAAAACTAAAATCACTTAACAAAAGAGAAAGCCATCTGTCAGTGGAAAACAAGCTGAGAGTTGCACTATCATGCCTCGTATCCAACTGCTGGGTTCAGCGAAGCAAGCACAAGTTTCCCATTGAAAGTAAGTAAATGGCTGGGTGTGCCGTGGAATGTTCAGGTGTCGTGTGCTGCAAATAAAAAAAGATTGGGAACCACTGAACTAGGGGATACTATTTCCAAAAAAGTTGACTAAAAAATGTTGCCTGCCCAGCAGGTACAGAGGCTGCACTTGAACTTTTTCTTGGTTAAAATGAGTTAAATGATTGCTCCCTTCAGCACATACCTCAATAGAATTTTGGAAAACTTGAAAATTTTATTTGTTAAATAGTAAGGAAATTACATCTGAAACCTTCACAGTTTCTTGGAACTAAACCCACCTTTCATATGGTACTATTCTCAACTTTGTATCTGGAGTCCATAACTATCTTATTCAAGGTAAAAGATTATAGTTAAAGGTCAATATATCCAAATTTAAATTTTAAAAATCCCTTTTTTTTTATTTTTGAAAACCTCTCAGAATTTGCAAAAAAATGACATCTGAGTCATGTCTCTATCAAATGGTTTCCAAGTAATATGTCTTTGAAGCAAAGTCATCAAGTTGAGACCCCAAAATTTGACATTACTATGACTTTTTAACTATTGGTCCAACCATACCTAATGATAGTTTTGGGGTATAAACATTCTGTGCACCATATTGCAGTCAAATTTAAGCAATGCTGCATTAAAACACTTGTTCCATAAGGAGTGATACGGAATTACCCTGCTTTGCTTTAATTTTGTTTAATTTTGCTTTTTTCCTTCTCTTATTCTTCTTATATGTTTTATTGCACTTTTTTATTTTAAATATTTTCCTTATTTCACCCCTTTTCCAAACCTATGTAATCCTGAAGTAGAGGGTTTTGTGTCCCCAAATCATCAGCTACCATTATTGCTATAAATAAATTGACCGGTTGGAGGAGTCTGCTCAATTCTTATTCTGCTGAACTTTTCTGACCAATACATAATTGAGAAATTCCCAGTCTAAGGCAATGTAGTTGGGTTGGGTGCATGACCTTAAGCATTGAACCAAACCATAATATTGGTTTATACAGGGTGCAGCACAAAAATGTCCCTCATTTTGAAAGCTGATTTAAAAAATTTGTTCAAACCAATATTAGTATAAGAGACATTCTGATTCACAGGAAAACTCTCCAAGTTTTATATAATTGAATAAAAGCTCAAAATGACCTCCCCAAAGGTCAGCACACTTGCAAACAGGTAGGGCACAGTTTCTGATCACTGCATGAGGAGTTTCATGCTTCTAGTTTGCAAGTGTGCTGACCTTCAGGGAGGTCATTTGGTGCATACTATGTAATTAGATAAAACTTCGAGAATATTCCTATGACTCAGTATGTCTCCTATATTGATATTGCATATAACAGAACTTTTTTATCAGCTTTCAAAATGAGGGATAATTTTGTGCAATACCCTGTATGTCAGACCTCACCCAGTCAAGAATTCCAGATCTGGATATTCAATAGCTTAGCTGGACTGAGCTGGAAGTAAGTGCTAAGTGGAGATTTTGACTTTTAGCCAAAATACATGGGTCTAGCTGTATTCAGATGAACATAATATTTCCTATAGAGAAGCCAGAAACCACTATCCAATGCACATTAATATCTTAAGAAGAAATTAGAGATGAGAAATTTACATTCTGTTAGAGCTTTCAGTTAGCCAGGTTATTGGTATAAATTAACTGTGCTCTGGTACGAGGGTAACTCAATAAGTTATCTACCTGAATAAGAAAGAAACATCCGAGGGGAAAAATAACACTTTATTTTTCAATGTAGTCACCTTTTAACTCAACACACTTATTCCACTTTGATTCCAAGGATTTTATTCCC
>CAJPEV010004779.1:0-19298 GCA_905338385.1 Darwinula stevensoni
ATATACCCCGAGGGCAGAAGCTTCAAGAACATTCCAGCATATACAAATGCAAAGCCCATCCCATCATTCCTTTGAAAATTTTTATAAATAGTTTTATTGTTGCAAGACTTTCTTTCCAACCCAATATATTTCATGACTCCATGAACTCGATAAGAGAAAAAGAGGGAAAGAGGGATACTGAATTAGAAGACCCTGCCAAGAAGCTAGATATTGTCCTGTTCTCATGGAATGGAGAACTTTTCTTTTCCAAAACTGAGCATATGAGGGGAATCAAGAATATGCCCATTTCTGACACATCATGTTGCACTTATTGCAACATGTATCTGTACACAAAAGAACCTTCAATGCATTCTCCAAGTTAATTGCAGTAATATGAATTTAAGAGTCAACTTTGGAGAAGATTGTCTTGGGTATAAAGCACAAAAGAAGGGATTTTCTTGACTTTTTTTTTTTTTTTAAGGAACATCCTCATCATCCCAGTGGAAGCCTTTTAAATTAAAAACACTAGGGCAACTAGGCTCTACAAAATATGATCATAAAGATCAGGCATCAGACCTACTGCATATATCTCTGCACCTGACAGTGTTAAGTACAGGGTATCTGAAAATTGCCACTCTATTTTTGCAATATGCTACATTTTTGTACACTTTTACAAGCTTAAAGTGAGAAATCTCAACATTGAGTAGCCATTATCAGTTTTTCAAAAGTGACCATATCATTGCCAGTAGAAGAAATCAAAGTTGTCAAGAAAATCAAAATCTTTTTATCAAATGGACCTTCATATCTGAAGCAACACTGGAAGTGTGTATGGATCTCTTTAAATGCTATCCCTTCCAATCTCCATGTGACAACTTGTGACAATATGGCCACTTTTGGAAAATTTATATCATCTACTCACTGTTGAGATCTCTCAATTAAATCTAAGCTTGTCAAAGGGCACAAAAATGTGCCATATTGCAAAAAATTGATTGCCAATTTTCAGATACCCTGTATATGCTTTCAGTTTCAGTTTTCTTCCAGATGCCAAGTACTTGTTCATGTATCTTTATATAATTCACAGGATATACAGAGTGTATGAAAAGTGACTAATTTTTTTTGTATTCTTTTAGATTTCTTTTTTTTTTCCAGTAACTCTGCCATTATTTGATAGAATAGCAATTAGGATTTCATACGGAAAGGCAACTTTCATTAGAAAAGCTCTTTCACAAAGCTGTCTATTATTAAGAAGGTTGGTAGGGCCCACATGAAAATGCCAAATAGGACCATGTATGAAATGGTAATATATTTAACCAGTCATATAGTCATATATATGGGGCATATATGAACATATAGCACAATTCAGATATGAACATATATGAAACATAAAGGAGGTTACACAAGTAAAAAAATCATATAAGAATAAAAATACATGGCCCCATACATTTTCATATATTGGCACATACAATTGCACCAAATATGCTATTTCATATTATTTTCATATGTGAAGTTAAACATGTCTAAGTATGGTGAGAATACCTGAAACATATCTGTATCCTAAAAAGGTTCATAATCCATCAAATACTGTAAATCATTCATATGTCAGTTGCCATACTTGACTTACTTTCCTTGCAATTAACCCATTACAGGGTGCGCCATAAGTCTTTTGACAAAATGTACAGTGACCGTACATCCAATGCACATACCGCAAAGACTTTGTACTTCGTACTTTGGTAGTTCCTTATCAGTGCTGAACATAGCTGCATACGGAAAGCCTTGTGACGCATCGTTCATTTTTTTCAGAATGCAAAGGGAGTCTCGGTATTAAAGCAGTAAAATGACGACGGGTGGGGGAAGTTGTTAAGCCAAGGGTAGTTGGCTCGAGCCCTCTGAAAACTGACAGTCAGTTCCCTGACAGTCAGTTCCCCACTGTCTACAGGGTGCGCCATAAGTCTTTTGACAAAATGTACCGTGACCGCACATCCAATGCACATACCGCAAAGACTTCGTACTTCGTACTTTGGTAGTTCCTTATCAGTGCTGAACATAGCTGCATAGGGGAAGCCTTGTGACGCATAGTTCATTTTTTTCAGAATGCCAAATGATATACGATGTTTGATTGTCAGCGCACATGAGAGAGGTGACTCCCAAGCAAAGGTATATCAAGCCTTGCAGCATTTCAGCATTTCACGGCAATTTATATCTTACACTATTAAACGCTGGAGGGAATGTGGCTGCATCACTGACAGACCCAGAACGGGAAGGCCTCGTTCTGTTCGCATTCCACAGCTTGTGCAAAGAGTAAAACAGCGAATTGTGAGAAATTGCCGACGTTCTGTCAGAAAGATGGCTCGGGACCTGCACACATCATGCACAACTCTAAGGCGAGTGCTCAATGAAGATCTTGGCCTNTAAAGAAGCTGTTATTCCCAAAAATAACCCTTTCTAAGAAGACGTCCATTCCATCCTACATTATAATAAAAACGATGGCAGAGAGTCTGTGATCTCAATCGTTCATCCTGAGAACTAGAGGAGGAAAAGACGGACTGATTTCATGGACACTCCAAAGAACAGTCGGTCGGACCTTTTCTAGTAATTTGCCATATTTAGCACATTACATTTAGCACATTACATCACCTCGAAAAATGTCCTATGTCTCCTGCCTGTACATGATACAGATACCTTATTTTGTAGGTATGTAGGGCTTATACCAGTAAAGGCTTCGTCCTGTTGATGGGAATGTCTGAGTAGAGGTACGTACGAGTATATGGTACGGAATGATGAAATAAATAATTCAATATTGGTCGAATATCGGTCCAGTTCAGGACCAGTGAAGCACGGTAAAGCACAGGTGCTTTACCGTAATGCCAATATAGGCCCTGATTAGGTGCCAATGAAGCAAAGCAAATCAACATTGCAGCAACGTAAATCCTGAAACGTTTCTGCAACGTATATGTAATGAATAAGTAACGATTTGCAACGTAAATGCAATGTTCCTTCGCAAAATTTGAGCAACGTTGACGTTTTGGACATTTACTTAGAAATGTGACTGCAAAACGATTTGTTTTTCAAACGGCATTGTCAGTTTTATTGCCAACATTTCAAGGACTCCCATAATTAGTTCCAGGCGCATATTTTCTTCGATATTTCATCATTTCCAAATAATTCCTGCCAGATCCCATGGAAAAATGAATTTTGGCGGGAAAAAATTACATTTGCTTCACTCTGCAGCGACACAATTCCAGCATGTGGCTGAAAATGATTCTGCTTGCCACAGTTTGTCAATTACTAGTCCATGAAGCTCTGAAGCTGATGTGAAGCAAGAAAACACATCTTCCACAACTTTCCAACGAAAATGAATAATCGCCATTAACTGTATTACACGTAACTGTAAGAAAATATTTATATTCATCACAGAATGACGAAACCAAGTTCATCGAGCTCTAAAATTGATTTAGAGCAAGGAAAACCATATTCCACAATTTCCCACGGGAATTCAGCAATAGCCATCTGCGACGAAATTCCAGCAGGTACCTAAAGGTATTTCTATACATCACGGATTGCCGAAAGTCCATGAAGCTCTGAAGCTGATTTGAAGCAAGAAAAACCATGTTGCACAACTTTCCAAATAAATTCAATAATCGCCACCTGCAATACAATAGTAGCAGACAATTCCCCTAAGATCACCGAATGGTGAAACCTAGCTCATCAAGCTCTGAAGTTGAACGAAAGTCAATTATCCCCAAGTTATACGATATTCTAGCAACGTTTAGGAAATGTTGATGAACAATGTTGCTTCTGTGTAAATGTCCAAAACGACGTTGCTCAAATGTTGCGAAGGAACATTGCATTGACGTTACAAATCGTCACTTAATCGTTACATATACGTTGCAGAAACGTTTCAGGATTAATATTGCTGCAATGTTGATTAAAAACCTTGCTTCGTGGGCACCTTATCTGGACCTATACTGTATTGGGATTACGGAAAAGCTTAGGTTTCACTGGCCTTGAACTGGGCCGATATTCGACCAGTATTGAATTATTCATTTCATCATTTCGTACCATACCTCTCCAACCAGACATTCCCATCAACAGGACGAAGCCTGTACTGATATAACCCCTACCCATACATAATACAGTGATAATACAGTAATATCATGTGCAGGCAGGAGACATACATTTTGGAGGTGATCTTCCCCTGGATGTGCAAAATATGGCAAATAACAGGAAAAAGTAAAACCGCAATGTTCTATGGAGTGTCCACACAAATTCTGTCCTATTCCTCATCTAGTTCTCTGGATGAGGATATGAAGGATCAGACTTGTAATTCGAAATCTTCCACAATTTTCCATAAAAAATCTTTTATCGCTTCTGCAACACATGAACTGCATGTGGCTGAAAATAGTTATATTCATCGAAGATTGAACAAATCAAGTCCATGGCATTGATTTAGAGCGAGAAAAACCACCTTCAACAACTTTCCAACGAGAATCTGTAATCGCCACCTGCGACGAAATTCCGGCTTGTAGCTATTATTTCCTTGTAGCTATTTCCGGCTTGTAGCTAGTATTTCTATCAGGTTGTTGCAGATGAAGTGTCGGATTTGTGCTTGTGTTGGTAAGTGATCGGTGTACAGGGTGCGCTATAAGATTTTTGACAAAATGTACCATGACCGCGCATCCAATGCACATACCGCGAAGACTTTTTTGCTTTGGTAGTTCCTTATCAGTGCTGCACATAGCTGCATAGGGGAACCCTTGTGACGCATCGTTCATTTTTTTCAGAATGCCAAATGATATACGACGTTTGATTGTCAGCGCACATGAGCGAGGTGACTCTCAAGCAAAGATATATCACGCCTTGCAGCATTTCACGGCAGTTTATATCTTACACTATTAAACGCTGGAGGGAATGTCATCACTGGCATCACTGACAGACCCAGAACGGGAAGGCCTCGTTCTGTTCGCATTCCACAGCTTGTGCAAAGAGTAAAACAGCGAATTGTGAGAAACTGCCGACGTTCTGTCAGAAAGATGGCTCGGGACCTGCACACATCATGCACAACTCTAAGGCGAGTGCTCAATGAAGATCTTGGCCTATGTGCATACAAGAGACGACGTGTCCATGGACTGACAGCTGCGCAACCGCTGCCAGACTTCTTCGTTGCAAAAGACTCCTTCGGCGTTTCACTATTCAGAGAGTGAAATCCATCGTATTTTCAGATGAGAAAATCTTCCTGTGAAAGAGCAGCTGAACGCTCAAAATGACCGAGTCTATGCCTCGTCAGTATAGGATATTCCCCAGTCAGCAAGGAACGTGCAGCACTTTCAGTCAAGCAGCAGCATCATGGTGTCGGCGGCTATATTAGGAGAAGGCAAATTTCCAATTGTCTTCATTTCACCTGGCGTAAAAGTAAACAAAGAGTATTACAACCAGGAGATTCTGCAGAAGATTGTGAAGCCGACAGGGGAGCAGATGTTCAAAAGCTGGAGGTGGACATTCCAGCAAGATTCTGCACCTTCCCACAATGCAAAAATCAACCAAACCTGGTGCGAAGAAAATCCTCCCGATTTCATCAACTCATCAGAATGGCCATCCTCATCTCCAGACTTAAACCCCATGGATTATTCCATTTGGGGAACATTGCTACGTTAACTGTCACACAAGTTTGCACTCTCTCAAATGCGCCAACTTGCGAGAGTGGAAGAAACTTCCAATGGATTCTGTTCGTTCAGTCATCGTTTCTTGGCGTCTGAGACTGAAAGCCTGTGTAGATGCAGGCGATTGACGATTCGAATGAGACTGTGCACTTTTGCTTGTTTCCCTTTAGTGAATCATGTGACTAAGTTCTAGAAATAAATTTTGTTCCGTTGTTATCATTTTAATTTTGTCAAAAGACTTATGGCGCACCCTGTAAAGCTACCATAAGGAGTCGGACGTGTCTTGTAGGTAAGAAAAGGAAAATATAGTGTCTCCTGTGTTGCATCTACCGTGTATTGCGTACGGGTAGGGACGAACAGTGAATTCGTGTTATTGTCCTATTGTCCTGTTCAAGCGGGGTCATAACGCAACGGCGGCAACTCGGAATATCATAACCAAAAAGCTTGGCCCAACAATGGCCCCTGCATGGCAAGCACGGCATTGGCAGACATGTTTGGCCCATTCCTGGCTCTAGCTTGGCTAGCCATTTTTCGGCGCTTCATTGGTGGAGGACATAGGCACTTTCTTGGCACTAGGCTGGTTTCCCATTATCGACGTAACATTGGCAAAAGACACAGGCCCATTCGTGGGATTAGTCTGGTTTCACAATATAGGCGCATCATTGACACACGCCCAATTATGGCTCCAGGTTGGATTGCATTTAAATTCGACATAGATCGGCCGAACGAAAAATTGCTTCGCCAATATTACCAATTTTGTCTCCCTAATATTCCCCTGCCATCATTGATTCCATATCAAACGGATGACACGATACAATGCGTCTCAATTGCACCAATTGCTCAATTGCTTCATCATTCTGGAAATCCAGAACTTTGAAACGATATTCTAGTAACTGTGAACTCCAACCATCGCCCCTCGTCCAGATTATTAGACGGGATGAATGGTTTGAGTTCATGTATACTACTTAGAACGAGAGAGTGGAGCATTATCTCTGGAGTACCGATATTGGTACTCTTGAGAGACTTTGCTCAGTTCTAGTACTGTAACAAGTATATTGAGTATCATTAATAAAGAAAAGAATTCGGCAATATCGGGAACATCTGGGGGAAAAAAATATTGGGCCTTTCTTGGCAGAAAGGCCCAATATTTTTTTTTCAATTTTGGCAACGTGATTGGGACTTTCTTGACTGCCAAGCCAAGAAAGTCACGTTGCCAAAATTGGGCCATTCTAGCCCCGATTCATTGGATATCCATCGGCCGATGAGACATTATGTAATTGGCCCGTTGTTGGCGACCAAGTGTGGTCCAAGCACCTTGCCGACGATATGCCATGCTTGGCCCAATGAAGATTGGCTATCTGGGAAAGCATTAGCACAGCTAATGAACGCACGACCCAACACTGGTTTGCAAAATTCCGGTCCGGCGATATGAGCCTCGAAAATGAACCTCGCGGTAGACCGGAAGCAGTTGTTGATGATGACAAGTTGGAGGCCTTAATTTAACCCGATACACGTCAAACGATATGAGTTCTTAGCGAGAAACTCGGAGTACACTACTCAATCATTTCCCAACAATTGGCGGCCATAGGTGAAGTGAAAAAGCTGGATAAATGGGTTCCATATAAGCTGACGGAACAGCACAAAACCCGACGTCTGCTTTTCTCTGCTTACCTGCAACCAAAAGAACCCATTTTTGGGGCGCATTGTCACGTGTGATGAAAAATGGATCCTCTATGACAATTGCCGACGTTCGGCACAATGCCTTGACCACGGCGAGGCACATCCTGAATCCTACACATCCCGAAGCCAGTTCTCCATCCCAGGAAGGTGATGGGCAGTGTTTGGTGGTCCGCAGCTGGAGTGATTCACTTCTTCTTCTTACAACCGGGCGAAACCATCAAGGCAGACAGGTATTGTCGTGAACTTGACAATATGCATCAAAAACTTTTCACCAAACAGCCGGCATTAGTCAATTGACATGGGCCCATACTTCTCCACGATAATGCCAGACCCCACGTCGCACGGGTGACGATCCAGAAGTTGCACCAGTTGGGGTACACAAGAAGGGTGTTGCTGCTGTTGGCGCTTATTTTGATTAAAGAAGTGTATTTTGCACCGTGTTTCGGTTGTTTGAAGTTTCCGTCCAAATTCCGACATTTCATTTGCAACAACCTAATATTTATCACGGGTTGCAGAAATCGAGTGTAAACAGCTTTGAAGCTTATTTCAAGCAAGAAGAACCATATTCCACCACTTTCCAACTAAATCCAATTATCACACCCCAACACACTCATGTTGAAACAAGAAGTTGATTCGTCATTTCGTCAACGCAGCTAACGTTGAAACCACGTTACCTGTCAACATTGATTCTATATTGAAAGTTCATTTTTATCAACAATTGATTCAACGTTGACATCAACGGTATATCAACGTTCACAACCAACATTGCAACGTTTATTCAACATTTGCATATCAACGTTGACTCCATATTGAAAATCCATTTTCTGCAACATTGAAGAAATGTTGAATCCACGATGGTTCAACAATGACAGGTCTCAACCATCTCTATAATTCGTGCGCATGTGCCGTTTCACGACTCAAGTATTATTTGAATAGCATCTGGACACGATCTCCGTCCTCCGAATCCTCTCTTTTAAGAGTATCCCCCATCCAAGAACAATGCGATCTTAATACCGAGATGAGAAAGAGGCATCCCCAGAAGCACGACACCCGCGTGATTACTGTGATATAATTAAAGAGGCTACCCTCACTCAACGTATCCTTCGGCAGTGATCATGATTTAGATTCATCCTCGAAGACTGGGCGTCGTGGTTCCTTGGGAGTTTGCAAAAAGTTTGCGAGTTGTCATATTGACAACTCACAAACTTTTTGTGTCCATCACCCTCCTCAGAATTATCCTGGGTCCTGTTTGGTTAGATTGCAACATCGGTCGAATATGTACAGCAAATCAAATACCTTCCCAGGCGTTGTTCGTGGATAAAATATCAAGTACTGCTCAAAAAGTACTAGAGACGCGTACTGATTGCATATTTAGGGTAACTAACCATGTCGGGCAAGTAGTCGCCATCACATTTCGCAGTCAGGAAATCTTGTGTGCTTGCATGTCTCGCTAGATATCTCGCCTGACTTTGATGTAACGTTGACCGGCCAACGTTCTCGCAATATTGCTCTTTTCAACATCGAATCAACATTGAATCAATGTTAAAGGATTGATGCCATACTAAAGCGTCTTTTTAATTAACATATAAACAATGCTGACGCAGGCGAAGATGTTTCACGTGAGTCTGTCCTTTCTTTGGTACTTCGATACGAAGCAAAGGCGGCAATATATACGTCGGTGTCTATATCGGGGATGAAAATGCCAGATTTGTTCAGATTTTGAACTCCTGCTTTACATCATGTAAGCCCAACATGCTATCAGGCGAGCCACTGACCCCGAACTTCGCGGATAAAACTCGATGGTGGCCCACCGAGTTTCAGTTACAACATCACGAAAGTGTGACGTAGAACCCTCCAAGATTTAAAGTTTTGCATCGATGCTAGTTTCTTTCGTATCTAATGCAAGAGGGAAGAGTTCCTTCACCGAAAGCCCCTAGAAGTGCCCACATTTCATTTCCAATATCTCAAAGTGGAAAGGTCAAATAAAAAATTAACTTTCCCCAGTAGCCAGTAACGTTTAATCAGCATTGATTAAATGTTGATTCAACGTCTGGATAATGATTCATTGTTAGGTGCTGCAATGGGTCCACGATGAAGTCAGGAGACTTGATAACCTCCTTAATGTAAAGAAACCTCTTTTTTTTACCGATAAATTACCCTGGTGACCCTAGATGGCCCTTGTGATCCATCAGTCACAGGGCCATTAAACTCCGTCGTCTAGGTGCCCCACCCCTGGGAAACTAAGGTTTAAAATTCAGGGTTAAGGGACACACTGATCTAGCCTCACAAATACACTTTCGTTCATTGGTATGGTACATGGCTAGATTTGAACATGTCTTCAAGTCAACAGATTAATTTGCTTGAAAAAAAAAAGATGAAATATATTATTTTTTATTTAATCTCCTTTTTGCAGTTTCACGTTTGCATTGAAATAACTCCATGTCAGATGCTCACCAGAAATTTTATTTATTTTTCTTGTTTTCTGCGATAGAAATTTTGACCAGGCGTCGTTTCAGCCACCTTCTTATCTGCCATAAATCGAGCATTTTTCTTGATCGAAATGTATTCTGGGCGATTGACTCAATGGACCCTGATGAGTTACACAAAAATGATCCTAACGGTAGGCATAAAACACAAGGGAATTTCTACTGACAATATGCAGAATTTGGCACCTGCAATTTATTTACGGCACATGGCTGAAAAAATTTTTATTCATCCCTGATTGCGAGTTCCCATAGCGAGTTCACTCAGCTACGATGTTTATTAGCAGTAGGGAATACCATCTCCTACAACTTTCCAAGAGCAGAAATCGCCACCTGCAACAAGTGAATACAAGTAAGACCTTATGAAAAATAATATTCCATGCGTTAAACCTAGTCAAAACAGAGTTCATCTGGCCTCGCTGTCGATTCATAGCATGGGAAAAGACCTTTCAGCACTTTCCAACTGAATGCAGAAATCTTTACCTGCGACGAATTTCTTGTATATGACCGACATGTTTTTTTTTTTTTATTCAGTACGGAAAGCGAGTTAATCTTGGCTGAGATGTAGATTCGGCGCAAGGAAAACCATCTCCCACAACTTTCCGACTCTTTCCAACGATCTCCTGAGGTCGGAGGTTGAGTCAAACCATCCAACAATTGGCAGAAAAACTTAATTCTGGGCTTTATTTTCGGCCGAATATTGGTGTTTAACCCAAACGCCTTGTCTATTACCTTCCCGATATGTTGAATGTATTCTTGAACATTAGACCACGAATAATTAAGTTTTTTGAAAACAAACGAAAACACACCATAAAGTTTACATTTGGTTTGAAAAAAAAAACAGCTTCCGATACCCCTAATACGAGGGATCATTCAGAAATTCACGTTATTTCTGCAATAATAATGGTAGACCATGATTTTTTTTTCTCTTAAAAGAAAAAAAAAAATTTATTTTTCCAGCCTTTTCAGCTCCTCGTTCACTGCCGCCTCGAGCTCTTCGCGCCCGTCAAACACTCTTCCGCGCAATTTTTCCTTAATTTTTGGGAATAACGAAAAGTTGCAAGGGGTGAGATCAGGGGAATACGGCGGTGGGTTGATAACTTGAATCCCCTGCTCGGTTAGAAAGTCTTCTGTGCGATGGGCCCTGTGAGCCGGGCCATTGTCATGGTGGAGGAAATGCCTGCGGAGCTCCGTCTTGGAGGAGGACCTCTGAGGAGGTTAACAAAAACTTTTGGCAGACAGACATTTGTGTACCAGTCCGATGTCACCGTCCGATGCTCTTCCAAAGGCACCGAGGCCACAATTCTGGAAAAAATTGCGCGGAAGAGTCTTTGACGGGCGTGAAGAGCTCGAGGCGGCAGTGAACGAGGAGCTGAAAAGGCTGGGAAAAGACGAATTTCGGAGGTGTTTCAATGACTGGATCTCCAGGCTCAAAAAGTGCATTGAAGTTGATGGGGATTATGCTGAAAAATCTTGAATAAAGGGTCTTTTAAGGGAAAAAAAGATCCTGGTCAACCATTACAGAAAAAACGCGAATTTTGGAATGATCCCTCGTATAAGACTCTACGAAGAAAATTTCATATGTTTCAACCACCGCCGAAACCGAGTTCATCTGGCACCGAGGTCGATTCGGAGCAAGGAAAACCATCTACCACAAGGTTCCTAGTGAAAGCTGAAATCGCTACCTGCAACGAATTTCTTGGATCTGAAAGAAAATGTTTCCATTCAACAACCGAGTTCGATGTCGATTCAATGTAGAAGGCTAACAAAAAAGCAGCAAACATTAGCTATTATCAGTAGTTATTTCCTGCCATTTACTGTTTTATTATTCCAGTTAGTTCTTAATTTGGACTTCTTTGTTGGAGACAGTAGAATTGAATATAGCACAGCAAAAGGGAAACATTTTAGGGATGAGGAGGAGAAGGCTAACAATCAGAGGTTTGTTTTATGTGTAGCTCCCTAGTTTAGGCTGGGATATCTCAGGCCAGACATATTAGCATTCACTGATACAAGGATGGACAGTTTCAATGAACGAGCAGAGAGAATATGAGGCAAGTAAACTGTAACCTAGGCCACAAGGGCATGGACCTAAATGCTACAAAACAAAATCTATACATCCTTGCCAGATACCCTTACCCATCTCATTCATGCATAAAAGATGACTCAACCCATTTGACAGTCTCACAAATGGTGCTTACGTTTTCTTCAGCAATCCATCAGCAGTTATGAATGAATTACAACAGTATTCTTTACACTCCTCCGTTTTCTCCTTTCAAGCAGCGGTTCCCAGACTTCTTTGAATCGCGATCCATTTGCAGACGTACAACAAATTTCGCAACCCACCGGAATCCAGAACGAGGGATTTTCAAAGTAATAATGATGCGAAGAAATCTGACCTTTTCTGCAGGGCATGTTTTATCCCGAGCGGATGCGGATATAGTGATTTTTTATTCTGGGAAAATGTACGCGCCCCACCTTATTGCCTCTCGCGATCCAGTAGTGAGTCACGACCCACAGTTTGGGAACCGCTGTCTTACTGTATACCTAGACCTGGTATTGATTTATATGCTCAAGTATAACTTGATATAATATAACTATAACAAGTATAATATAACTTGACTATATAAAGTGACCAGTATCTCTCAACACAGTCCACTGTCACTGTACACATTGCACTGTACACATTGCAAATACTGTTCATATAATTTTTCAAAACTCATAGAAAGGCAACAAAAAAGGATGAACGCCAATTTTTATTGATAGCATGATTAAAGTGAGTGGGGAGGCGTAGAATGATTGCCAATTCATTTAAGGCAAATCACTTCTGAAAATACACCACTCCTGGAAAAAAACAACCCTAGGGGTATGAACTTCAAACATAAAATATGTACTTACTAGTTGAAAACCCAAGTACACACAGGGTGTGTAGATAGGTGACCTTCAACTTTGGTCACTAGATGGCAATTGCTAAAGAAAAAGTGTTCCTCATTAAAAATAATAATGGTTGAACACACTTTGGAACTGCCCCCCAAGGCCCTGCCCATGCCAAATGTTTGGTCCACAGACCGAGGCTAGTAGTTAGTTCCTTGGAAGTAAACTTTAGATCCCTTTGTGTGCAGTACTCAAGTCGATTTTGACGAAAGAACAAGGATGGTGAGTCAGTGGAGATGAGAAAATATAGGTACTGAGAGAATCATTGATGATGAGAATGAAGAAGACTTCTCAGTACAACTGAGAAGGAATGTGGGTTTTGATGTGAAGTTATGTGTTGAAAACTGGTGTTGCACAGTAGTCCCAAAGCAGTTATTTAGACTGAACGGAGGTGGCACCAGTGCATTCTCAAATTGGATTGACTGCAGCAGGATCAAATGTCAACATTTTTACAGTGAAAAATAAATCTATCAGAGGAAATCAAGGGATTTCGAATGATGTATCACACAGGAATTTGGTTTCAAAATTGGTATGAAAGGTGATCTGGGTCAGGTCAAAAGTCAACTCCAAAAAAATATATAAAATGAGTTTGCACATCAATAAAAAAATAACATCAAATGAGCTATCAATGACAAATAATTGGTTGAGAAACTTGGAAGGAGTTCACTGAACAAAATCCTGTCATACAGACATCTACAGGTTGTTATATGAGGATATCAGAACCCAGGAAATTACTTGTACTGTATATGGAAATTAAGCATTCAGTATTTACCCATTTGGATACTTTAAAAAATTCTTCAAAAAGCATCCCTATTGAAAAATGTGCCCATACCTCCAAATAAAGGCTTTTATTGAAATTATTACTCAGAGAATTTATTGTGTGTCTAATTTCAGTTCTCTATATTTTTCTTTTTGGTGAAGTGAAAAAAAAAGGGTGAATTCTTCCCTACCATTATCTGCCCTAAGAGGATATGTTTAAAAAAAAAAGGATTTTTCTTGCACTCGGCAATCTACAGGGTGGCACAAAAGTTTGTAACTTTTTTTTCAACCTTTATTAATATAAGTCAAGCTTATGGAAAAATCCAAAATTGACAAAAGCAGAGCTCAAACACTTATCTTTGCGAACAAATTACATATTCCCGAAATATCCACCATTAGCATCTATGCAAGCCTTTAAAAGTTTTGGGGAGTTATAGACAATTTTACACAAAGTTTCAGTCAAAATTTCATTCCATGCCGCTCAGAATGCTTATTGCAAAAGTTCAAACTTTTATGAGGTTTCGAAAAGGCTCTGGACTCTAAAATACCCCACACTGAAAAGTCCATTGGATTGAGACCAGGCGAATGTGGAGGCCAATCCTTAGAAGATATGAAATTTGGAAAGTGGTCTCGATACCAAAGCTGGTGGAGTTGTTAACTGATCACAGAAACCGCTTTCAGTTATGGTCTGGGCAGAAAACCTTAACCAGCAAAATACCATTGGTTTCCATCAAAGGAGGAGCTAAAGTGAATCAAAAAGTGTATCAATCACAAATCCTTGAGGAGTCATTCTTCTCAATAAAACTTTGTGGATCAATTTTGGACCTTCCAGCAAGATTCTGCTCCAGTTCACAAGGCAAATCTGACTCAGCAGTGGTGTCAAGACCATTTTCTGAAATTCATCTCTTCCAAGGATTGGCCTCCACATTCACCTGGTCTCAACACAATGGACTTTTCCATGTGGAGTATTATGGAGTCTAGGGCCCATTTAAAACCTCACAAAAGTTTGAACTCTCTTGGACATGCTCTCCAAGCAGCATGGAACAATATTTCAATTGAAACTTTGTAAAATTGTCTGTAATTTCCCAAAATGTTTGAATGCTTCCATAGATGCTAATGGCAGATGATAATGGCAGATTTTTAAGTGTGATTTTTTTTGCAAAGACAAGTGTTTGATCTCCGTTTTTGTCCATTTGGGATTTTTCCATGAGCTTGTTAACAGATATTAATAAAGGTTGCAAAAAAAGTTACAAATTTTTGGGTCACTGTAATAGCTAACTGGTATTTGTGCACCAAGTTTCACCTTTCTAATTCACCCTGATTCACTGGGAGAAAAAAAAAATTATTGGCAAACATCTCTCACCAGAAAATATACCTCCGGGGAATGTATCTGAAAAGTAGGATTTTTCCTGAAATTAGCATCTCAACAGGTACATTCATACCAAGTTTCAGCTTTCTTTATCACTCTGTTTTACTGAAGTGAAAAGATTTCTTTTAAAATGTCCCTTTTAAAAGGGAGGGGGCCCTTACACTCCAAATAAAGGTGCCCCACATTCCAAAGTAGGATTATTTTAAACTCAGCATCCCAAAACTTGTGCACCAAGTTTCAGCTTTCTACCATATCTAGAACATGGTTAGAATTAGTGTCACTCACAATTATCTATATATAGGGTGGTTATAAAGTCCTGTGAGATGTTTACAGTGCTGTAGTGACCAAAGTAGATGGAGTTGGATCACAAAACTTGCAGGGTACACAGATAAGGAATGATATGGGAAATCCATTTGCATAATGAGTCGAGATGAAGCAACTGCCATCCCAGGTGGCAGCCCTTTTCTCTAGAATAACACGAACGTTCTTTGAATGCTGCCCGTATCTAAATCATTTCATCATGACATTTGACTCAAGAAGGATCTGGTCTAACATACACTTTAAGAAAATGACAACCAATAGAACTACAGAGGTAAACAAACAGATTTGTTTCAAGGACTACTTGAATCCTACCCTCATCACCTCTAGGCTGTTCATCTTGCAAGTGGTGGTCACATAGATGATTGAGTTGGTCATGAGTTTCATTTCTTTCAGGAATACAATGTTCAATTGGTTTTTTCCTGAGTTTCTTTCGTGTTGCAGTACAGAGGAGAGAAAACGGTTCTGTCCACCCCATACATTATGAGATTTTCCAATGACTAACCTTGATACAGGCAGTTGGAAGACTGAAGGTGGAGTAGTGATGATGATGGAGTAGTGAGTAATGACTCAAAATACTAAATCTTCTGGAACCCAATATGATACTGAATGCGATAGTAGAGTAACCAAATCTACCATTCCATGCCCCTTGGAGGCCCACACAATGCAGGTGCTTGCTGATCACCTCCACTGATACATTGTCATAATATAGGAAGAGAGAAAGCTAACTCTTATAAACTATATTAACTAGCATGCTGCAATGTACACATCCTGTACAATGAATCCTCATATCTGTGAGTGGGAAAAAAGACTTAAACACAATCTGAAAGGAATACCTGAGATCTGATGCAGAGTTCTGCAGTAGTGGACAACCAATGCCCATTGAAGCTTCTTGTGACACCTATCTGAATGCCATAAGTATTTCAGTCTTCTATAAGTCTTCTATGCAAGATAGAAGCCAGGAAGTATTGGTAGTATTGCTTCAAAAACCTTGGCAGCTTCTCTTTGGTTCTTTTCTGTAGCATCTCTTGTTCTCACCAATAAGCACTTCTTTTTCCCTAGAGCATGTCACAATGGGATACTTTACTTGATCATTGTTGCAATAGGATGTAATCACCAACCACATCAGCAACAGCCAGTTGATTTAATACAATTCTTTGCTTTGGCTCAAGCAGAAGCATTTTCTAGAACCAAAATAAATGAATGATGGTCAAACATTGAATCAACTCTGTCACCATACCATTTCTGTCATGAAAACTTTCATATTTTTGGTAACAAAGGCATCAAAGAACACTTCCAGTCTCTTTTCCCATAATTTCCTACAGATCTAAAGTCCAGTCGAAATCAGGGAGTTATAAGCAGGAAAAAGGGGCACATGTGCTGTTCTGAAGGATCAAAGTGAGGAGCTCTCTCAAAGTTCAATCTGAAACCACACTTGCATTCCAGTCCAAAAAACTGCATTGTCTGGGGACATGTTTTTCCTTACCATACTGGTATCTATAGGCAGAGGTGGACAGTATTTGAAGTAGTTGCACCTAAAATATGTATTTCAATGCATTCCATGTATTTTGTATTTAAATGCATATCACAATATGTCTTTGTATTTTATATTTGAAATACAGCTCTCTGCAAAAAAATGTATTTTGAAATATATTGGACAAAAAGTATAATTTATAATTGGTTCAGTGCAACTTCAAACATGGCTACCTCAGAAGGCTTGCCTTCTTTGTTGGATGGGAAGCCCTTCAGTATTGTTTAATGAGAGGGGCAGAAGGTCAAGGCCAAATACGCTGTATGCTCTACAGAGAAAGTGATTTGTGGAATTCTAGCTGCAACATCCAATTTCTTCAAGCATCTGAAGGTTGATTGTGATGCAATATCTTGCCGTGAATATGCTGACCTAATCTATCCTTGGCCCAGGCAAGGTATTTGATTTGTGACATTGGCCATCATTAGACCTAGGTTTTGTGCAAGCCTGAATCATGCTAATGCAGGTAAATATTTATGCTATTTGCTTTCAGAGATTACAACCAGATCTAATTGAGGATTAAAAATGGTGTAAGGGGGAGCAGTCAGAGATTCAAAAAGGAAAACAGAAAAATCCATGCTCAGTCAATGTGCTGTGAAGGCCAAAGGTCTGAACCTCTGAAGGGTTCCTGGTTTTGACCCTAAACTTTAAAACTTCAAAACTTAAAAATTTTTATAATTGTAATTTCAACTGTACACATGTTTTATATTTGAAATATTATTGGACTGTATTTATATTTTGTATTTACAATACATTCTTTCATGGGCATTTGTATTTTGTATTTAAATACTCAAACACTTGTATTTTGCCCAGCTCTGCCTATAGGTACATGAGAGAGTTTTTCTTCAAGAGAGTTTTTCAATAGTTTTTCCTCAGATATAAAATTATTTAAGTATCACTGACCAAATTTACCTGAGACAACAAGTGTCTTCAGGTACACTTCAGGAGGCCTTCAACTTCTCTAGGTATGAAACATACTGTGTTACAGGAACTTTATCATTATTTGCACCAGCAAGGAAAATCATGATATTGGGGAGATGTGATATTGAGACAATAGACACAGCACAATAGCATTGATTCAAGTCATGGGATAAGGCAGACCATACCTGGCAACATTTTAGTTTTTTTGTTTGTTTGGCATGCAGAAAGCAATAGTTTTCACATATGAGCCTTCAAAAGGTTGGTTGCTACTAAGTCCTGATGGTCTTGTAGCACTTATGTATTCTTGGCATGTCAATGCTCCTTAGGATTTGAAGACTGCCTAAACACCAATTTCCAAGGTTGGCTACTTGACTCTAAAACAGTAGTCTGTGGTTCATCTAACTTGCCAAGTAGCACAAAACTAATTATGAGGACAAATCTCACTTTACACTTCAACATGCTTCTTGGTCATATGGGTTTGATGAACTCACAAGTCCTATTACATTGAGTCAAGTAAGTTGATGAAGGCAACAAAGAGGATAATTGCAACTTCCTGAGATTTTCCAGCTGAGGTTGTTATCCCAAGGACTGACAAAAAAGGTAGCTAGTAGTTCTGTGACCTCACATCTGTCTTTGAAGTGATTGCTGGAGTTCCTCACAGTCGCATGATTCGTGGATTTCTGCTTACTCATGTTAGCATTCTGGTGTTTCTGATATAACAACCAAGCTTGAATATAGGTCATTGACATTTGCTACGGTAGTACACTTAGGCCCAACTCAAGCCTAAGAATTACTTGGCCATTCAAATATGTTGGGTGAAACCATGCTAGAAAGGGGCATGGGGCCAGATAAACTAAGCAACTGATGCCAAAGTAACAGAAACTTTACTAATTAGGAAAAACGTAGGAGTAAATCTGTACGTGCCTAAAGTTTGCCTAACCGCAACCTAACGGCACAGCCAAACAGTAAAGCCAGTCAAACATATTTCTCATGCTCCGCTTTGACGCCAAGAACTAGAGGGGGGGGGCTGTTGAGATCTTCCGCACAAGACTGCAATACAACGTCCGTTCCGTTCCAAATTCTTCCTACCTATGCCTACTTTTTCGTATAGTGCTTCGCAAATGAAGTCGTTCCGCATTCTACAGTACAAGGTTCAAAAGTTTATGTAGGGACGTTAAATGGCATTTCTGCCCATTAGGACATCCCGTCAATGTACAACGTTTTTTCTATGGGGAATTCCAAGGATATAATACAAACGTTCAAAACGGAAATGGCATTATGCTAGTGGTTCTCAAACTGTGCCAGGGCACCCAGGGCGTGACTGATCGGGATGTTGTGGACTCTTTCTTAGGCATATCACCTAATTAGGGAAAGAAGGCTTCTATGTCCCTTACCCATGGATTTTCCCCTCAGATTAATGGAAAGCTGCTTTCCCGTAATCAAAATGTAATCCCCTGCTGATGCCAATCTCCATGCCAAATCCTTTCAGTCAACCTGTGCTGTTCAAGAGACATGGGAACTTATGAGATATCGTATCGCGCACATCTACAGGGTGTCTGAAAAGTCACTCCCTCTTTTTAAATTGCTATTGCTGATAAACTGAAGGAGATATTGTAACCGTTCTTTCACTGTTTTAAGCTTAATCATTACCATTTCTATTATAAGTGAATAAT
>CAJPEV010004780.1:5564-19286 GCA_905338385.1 Darwinula stevensoni
GGGGGGGGGGGGGGGGGGGGGGGGGGGGGGGGGGGGGGGGGGGGGGGGGGGGGGGGGGGGGGGGGGGGGGGGGGGGGGGGGGGGGGGGGGGGGGGGGGGGGGGGGGGGGGGGGGGGGGGGGGGGGGGGGGGGGGGGGGGGGGGGGGTCAGGCACGGGATTAAATAAATATATATATAGGTTTAAGTTGATTGAGATGGTGAGGATGGGGTTTACCTGAATGCACTGCTCGGCGGCCAATTGCTCGCCGAGGGCATCCTGCGTCCTCCTCCACAGGTCGTCGAACGTCCTGCGATTCAAGGATTCGAGCATTCAAGGATTCGACACACACCGTATTACGCACGACAGACCCTTTTGCAAATTTACGAGCAGCCAAATCGTTCACATACCACGAACGAGAGAGAAATCCGTTTATAATTTGCATGAACCCACCTATGCGACATGTACGTGCAGCCAGCATCCCATAGAGACAGCATCCATCGAGATCCGCATCGATCCAACAAGCCCCATATCTCAGCGTGAGAGCGGATCCCCTCCGTCCCCGTCCCCCCCCTCCGGCCCCGCGGGATCGATACCGCGAGCGAGAACCCCGATTCCCCCCTGATTCTGGGGGATCGCGAGGGACCCGGAATCCGGCGATCCCCGCCCCGACGCGTCTGCTGTGACCCCGACGTAGCAGACGAAAACTTGCTCGGGCGAGCCGCGCGCTCCGATTGGTCAGATCTCCCTCGAGCCACCCGACACTCCCCCCTCGATGCCTTTCCCCCCCCCTTCCGAATTGCGACGCAATTCCCGTTAGCGCGGATCTTATTTTCGCGTTCTCGAGACTCTCGGCATCCTCGCAGTCGATTTCTCATCCGAATCGATTAAACGAGAACAGACGAAGAGACGTTCGACGATCGACACTCAAAATCGTTCTCGTCCCACTCGTCGACCCAGGGAACGCAAAAGCCCTTTAATTTGGCGGATTTAGCGCTGCCGCTGCAGCCCTCCGCCGTATATAAGAGGGTACAAGAACGCATGTGGTATTGCCAGTCAGCGTTCTCCCCTCGTTCGA
Organism: Darwinula stevensoni; assembly: GCA_905338385.1. Taxonomy (NCBI): domain Eukaryota; kingdom Metazoa; phylum Arthropoda; class Ostracoda; order Podocopida; family Darwinulidae; genus Darwinula; species Darwinula stevensoni. The sequence continues at coordinate 6,620 of CAJPEV010004780.1, forward strand.
CTACGTTCACCTCTCAAGTTCAATCCCTCGAATTCTCAACTCAGCAATCATGCCCAACAAGGATGCGAAAGGAAAGGGTGAGTGTCTGTTGCCAGTGAGTGAATTGCCCCCTATTGCAAGTGAATTGTGTGTGTTATCCCCGATTGATCGTGTGTGTCAGGTGCAGCCAAGAAAGGCGAAGGCGACGCCAAGCCTGCAGGCAAGGAGGACAAGAAGACTCCCGCCAAGTCTTCCCCCGAGGAAGGCAAGGATGGTGGCAGCAAAGCTGCTGGTATAAATTTTTATTTTACGTTTTTTTTTATATTCATCGATTTTCTCCTCTCGTGACCTTGCGATCGATTTGGCCGTCAACCGAATGCGAGGAATCGAGTCGGACTTTTTTTTTTTAATCTTTTCGAGTCTGCCCTTGAGAAGCCGTCGGCCTTCGATTGTGCCGAGCCCTGATGGTCTCTTTTTTGTCCTTTACGTAGGTGGAGCCAAGAAAGGAGGCAAAAAGTAGCCCAGGTGTTTCGTGTCGCCTCATTCTTCCCATCTCATGAGTCGCACTTCAACTGGCTATCAGTTTCTCATCTCATTTTTCCCCCTCATTTTCGTCCCATGATTTTACCAGTCATGTACTCCCTACTCCGGTTTTCAAAATAAATGTGATGTCTATCGTACCACTTTGAACGTTTCTTGGGGTGGGGTGGGGGGACCAGTCCTGGTGGGGCGATGTCCAGTGGGGCCCAGCTCGGTGGAAAAGTTGAGGTGAGATTGACACAATTTCCGGTTTGGCCTTATCTCGATTTTTCGTATCTCCGTTGCAGAAATGCGCTGACACGTAATTGCGGGCGGCTGAGCTTTTTTCCCCTACGCAGTTGCAGGGATGCGCGCTCCCGATTCCGGATCCTTCCATGTTGGGCATATGCGACTTGGGGGTTTCACCTTCGACTTGGGGGTTCGGCTTCGATGCAGAATTATTTAGGGATCCTTACTCTTAGTTGGTTGAAACTCCCAGCTGATAATTTAAATTATGAACTTAAGGAATTTAATTATGCCACACCCATTAGCAATTTGGAATTGATTAAAATTTAGCAGTCAATACTGACTAGCCGGCTAGTTTTTTGCAGGCTAGCCGGCCGCCCTTCCGCGTTCCAACGCTTCCGTATCCTAATCTTCGCATGCACTTGGCACGGAGCCACTTCGCACTCGGATCCATACGATCTAAATCCACGCAGAAAACGTTTCTGCACCCCGTTCCACCGGGTAAATCGTACCCGCGTCATTCGGCCAGGGCTTTCCAAGCCAAACAGCATTAAAAATAGTCGCCGCGGATCGTGTCGACTTCCGTGTCGTTCATGGGTCGATGAACCCGGGCAAAGTTTTTGGCAGACCAATTTGTGCAGTGGTCTCGTTCAGTGCTGCTTCCTCCCTACGTCTCGTGCAATTCTTAATATCCTTCCGGATGACAAAAATTGCATTCTCACGAATTTCGTGCGGAAACTGACTCGAGATTCTCGGTATATCGGACGTAGCCTCTTCACGAAATGATAATTATCACGCGAATTATCCCATCACGTGATACTGGCCAGGACGGTAACGATCGTCAGATGATCGTTAACCGTGAGAACACCTAGTTCTGTCGACTTGTTGCAAAGGCAGACCTTTCATGACGAAGGGCTGAAAACCGAAACGTTCAGCGACGCCTGCACGGCGGTTTTTCGAATCTCGCACCGGTCACGTGACCGGAGGATGGCAATTTCATGTCGGAGGGGGACCGCAGCGATAACGGCATGGATGTTGACTCGTCAGGCGAGCCGGGGACGGCGTCCGCTCCCTCTCCAGCTGATTTCGTATACGGCCTACTTAGTTTCCTTCTGGACGGTCCACGCGATCCTCCGTTCCCGTGATGGACGATTTGCCCGACAGCTTGACCTACTTTCTACTTCGATATCTCTGAGGCAAAGGACGGGGAAAAATGCGATTTCTTGCTCGCTGAGGCGCACTTCCGTTCAATGATAGGAGCTTACCTGCCTTGCCGGAGCCGAAGAAACGACGAAGCTACCAACTCGAATCTCGAATTGCTGCAAGATGTCCTTCAGAAAAGAGATCGGACGCATGCACGTGTTTCACTCGAGGTCTTCCTCGCTGTAAGGGAAGAATGGATTCAGCACATTGTACAAGAGTCCATGGGCGTCACTTTAAAGAAAAGAGCATTCCCAGTCGTGGCAGGGAGCATAGTTCCAATGCACCTGCGAGGTCCTTCAGTGTCACTTCAGATGGTGATGAACATGGTGTGAGAATCCCACCCTCGAAGGACAGACATGAAAAGCCACGACCCAACTGGGAGAACAAAATTAGAAAAACATTGCTCCACAAGTCGTTGCAGTGGGCTGCTGGTCGCTCCCCCCTCTGTTGCAGGTTGCATGGGTGAGCAAGCCTTGTTAGAAGCCTTTCAATGCTGTATTGACTGACATCATTTGAGAAACCCAATGTTATGATGCCACAGTGGCGACTAGACTGCATAAGACCAATCCTCCTCTGAATGGCTTATATACCAGGCATTTCAAAAGTCATGCACTCAGTTTAGGCAACCAAACCAAGCATACCGATGGTCAGTGTTGTGAAAATTGACGTACAGACCAATTTGACCTTAGGAGGCCATGTTCATCATAGCAGCACCACATGGATACAGGTATAAAAGTCATCATCATAAAATCTGAAGTGGTTTTCGACAAGCCGATAAAATGGTTGAGGAGTCTTCATGCATGATGATGTTCTACTCCACATCACAGAGTGAAACACATTCCTTGGGCCGCTTTCGGAGACGATGTGATCAGCCGACACTCTGAACTTAGATTCTGGCTGGCAAGATCACCCAATCTCACTCCAGCAGACTTCAGGTTTTGGGGTTAAATGACCCACGGGAACCACAGTGATCATCTATGAATGATTTCCATTGTCATCATGAAAATGAGTGCATTGCCTTCTCTAAGCTCAAATAGGTCTGTAGGCCAACACTCACAACAGTGGACATTGGTATGCTTGGTGTGGTTGCCTAATCACACTGCATTACTTTTGGAATGCTGGGTACTTGTACTCGGATGCATGATCAACTTCCACTGGAAGAATAGGACCCAAGTGCGAAATTCACTTTACGTTCAGAATCTTACATATCAGAAATTTTATCTAACCAATATCACATGACAAGATTCACAACATGGCAGGAATCCATGCTAGGGTTTCCTCACCCCACATCCTAAAAAAATCATTGGAAAAATAAAGAGAGAGAAGACCTCTCCCTTTTCCACTGAGAATACAATACAAAATAAAATTGGACATTATTGTCTGAAAACTTTTCGGCACTGATACAACCATTCAGGTGCTATCTTCACGTGCATAAAAATTCTCAATTAATGAGGCTTGAATCCTCATAAATGCAAAGGAAACACTGCATGTCCTAACTGCATAAAACTTCAGTAGTCAAACAAGCCATGTCAAAGCATGAGAAATACATGGTAACCAAAATGATTGGTTGCACATCACAGTCAAGGTTTTGGCAAGCCAACCATTGGCATTAGATTGGGAATATAAATCAGAGACATGTTTCATGACAACATTGCAGCTACCTTTGCAAATATGAATCTAAAAGTCTGCACACAAGTATGAAAAGCAAGTAAAAACTTTGTCACACTATTTAAAGCATTCTGCACAAGCTTCAATGAACACTGCAGAATGTTGAGGTGAAATGATGAAACCCAGAGAAGGTTGATGCAATATTAAATGTTGATATTGAGCTCTCCTGCATTGAAGCCACCAATGAACTTCTGCTCAGTTCCCCGGATGGACAAGATCTCACTCTCCAGCTTTGGGCCTTGTCTCTCCTGCAAAACACAATCTTAACATTCAGGCAAACACCCCAAAAAATGAAACAAAAGAGGCATTCAATATGTGAAAAAAGCAGTACACATGCTGTTGGTTCACCAATATTGGGGGTCTTGACAATTACAAACAAGTTTTTGATTTGACCATTTCACAATAAAAATGGAAATGACCAACCAGTTCTCTCCTGCTCAAATTGGTGCAGTCTGACCAAAATTAATATAGAAGAAACAACTGCAATGAAAACTTAATGCTATTTTAATAAAGACATAAAATTCAAATGACATCAGAAATCACCACCTCAACTGAGAGTCAAAATCTGAATAGAGGAAACAAATGTTAAAATTCAGCTCGGGATGATATGCTCTGATTTCAGATATTAAAGTAGTAAATAATTAACTCTATGAGACAACTTCCAGTGGGATGGGACCCAGGAGATGAGACATACTAAAATAACCACTCTCAAATACCCCTACAAATGAGATAAGGCTGACCTTGCCCATGGGACAGCGTTCCCATGAGGATTCTGCACACTGTTTGCAGGGTTTTGAGGGAATGCGGTCGAATGCAATGGTACGCTTCCCGCATTTCTTGCACTTGAACCAGCGCTTGTTAGCCTTCATCCTTTTGATGGCATGACCCTGTGCTCGACACAAGTCCGACTGAGTGAATGCTCTGTAGTTGCACTGGGAATAAAGGTGGAGATTTGGTTAAATATGGCAAGATACAGTAAAGATACTGCAAGCATTACTTTCAGAGAACATGTTCTTGTTTCTCAATGTAACAAATCAGTAATGGTGGTATGCCAATATCACTAGAAGAAAAACAAGAAGGCACCTCCTATAGACAAAGGCAAGAGGTAAGAAAGTGATTCACCTTTGAACAAACCACAACAGTTGTGGGGACCTCCCAGATCTCTAGCATCTTCTGCTCCACATTTTCCTTCTTCTCGAGATCATCAAAGTATTTCTCTGCCGCTTGAGCCTCGGCAGCCGAAACCAAGTCTGTGTGCCTGGATCTTGCAGACATGATGGCCTTCAGATCCTCTGCACTCATTTGCTTCCCTGGCATCAACTGCGACATATATACTTCAGCTGCAGGAAAAAAGGGAAATGATAAGGTCAAGCCACTTCTACAAGTCTGAGTTATCAGAATTTCAGACCAACCTGGTTTTGAGTTGGAGTCTGGTCCTAAATCCTCATTCACTTTCTGGATAACCTTGGCTTTCTGTTCATCTGTTGGGGATTTGCGGATGGAGTTTGGGTTCACTTTCCCCAGGGTTCCTTTCTTTTTTACCAACTGTATAGCTCTCCTCTGAAAAGCGAGACTCATGCAGTTTTTTTTACCAACTCAACACTTCAACTACCAAAATGAAGCAAAGCTTAAAATACCTTGGCATCTGGAGAAGAAATCTTGTAGATATCCAAATCCACCAACTGCCCTGGAAGAAGCCCTCGACCAAGTTGTGGCATGGCAGGTTTCAAGGTATCCTTCAACTTTTCTGAATGCTTGTTCAGCAGTTCCCTTGGAGTAAGAGATTTCTCCTTTGCAGTCAATCCTGACAAAGCAGTAGGTTCAAACTCCTGCGATAGGTGGCGGAGGAGGTTCCGTGATCCTGCATTTGGCACCACGAGCATATCGGCACTAAAAGAGGCATAGGCACAAGATATGAATCCCACAACTGATGCCTGTCGAGAGAGAAGACATCACAAAATCATCTGCAATGGTTGCTTACAGTCCTTCCTTGGCTTTGGAAAGGGCCTTGAACTCAGACTCGTTGAGATGCTTCAACCGCCCAGCCTTTTCCTTCTCCATGTTCAGGATCTTCTGTGCCTCTTGCTTCATCTTGAGGCTCCCAAGGTTGAATTTCCCTCTGGCACGCTCCCTTGGTGGAGACTGGATAGATCCAGTACAGTATATCTGAGCATTGCCAGATGCCTGGATAAAAAAAAAATTCCCCTTTGACAATGCAGACACTCCTTACAAGAAACTCTGAAATCAGGATGGAAACAGTGCAAACAATTCTGAAATCAGTCAGAACTGAGCAAGGCTGACCTGATTGTTCGGTCGTTTTCGATGCTTTGGCTCCACTCCAGAAAAGGTAGACTGGAGTTCAGACCTCTTTAGGGCAGACTTTTTGTATTGAGTCTGCAGGTGATAGGTGCAGAACTCACATTGGGACTTGTTCACAGGCATGGTGCATGGCGTTCCATTGGTCTTGCGAGCACGACAGATGCCCAAGTCTTTTGAAGTCCCAATGAGCAAGGCCCGGTTTTCATCATTGATTGAAAGTGTTGCCACAACATTTTGGTTGTTATCACTAAAGGAAATATCAAAATGAAAGAAAGTTAAAGAAGTGCAAAATAATAGAAAAACATACTCAGTGAACATAATACAGTTGAAATCCCTGGAGATTTTCCCATTCAAGTTGATGGAGAACAAGAAATGTCTTGGCTCTGCATACAATGAAACTTACTTTTTCCCATTCAACTTTATCCATAGTATTATGCATGACAAAAACAGCAAAATAGACACATATCCCCTGGCATGAGGATGATGTGACAAGTGTATAAGCAGTCCAAGTATAGTAATTTTTCCATTTTTGTCTAAATCTCATACACCTTCTCATTGCGGCAATTGGAAAACACCTGCAGTCAGAAAAAATCAAATGCCTTCTTGTATGTGGTGGTGCCATATTTCAGATGACTAGTTCCAGAGAATAAGAAGTTGTTACCCTCAAACTTGAAGGTTCCATTTCTAACTTACATACATTTTTCTAGACAAATGCCATATGAGACATATAATGATTATCCTTTAAATTCACATCCTTCTTGAGAGGGAAATATGCAGTTTTAGGAATAAAAATATGGCTTAGCTAAAATTCCCAGTCCCACTCACAGACTTCAATGGGAGCACGTCCCCAAGACTTCAACATAAACTGAATTTTCTTTCCAAGTATATTTGATGCATTTACTTTGCATGAGATTCCATGATAGAAGGATTGAGAAGGCCAACAACAGTGCCAACTGATGTCTTCCACAGATTCTTGTGTGCCTTGCCAAAGAGGAAAAGGGACACCATCTGGGTGCAGTCATGTAGATCATTCAGGTTCCAGATGCGGTATGGATTCCCCTGGAAGCCAAAATCACAAGGCAATGGCCAAGCTTCAGATATCAATCTTTATCTTTGGATATTTATTTGGATGAAAAATATAGCATTGGGGAGTAAGAATATATTCTACCTTTTGAGACTGTTTGGAATCACTTTTGGATATGAGAACTCCAATGGTCACCCAATCTCCCTCTATGTCAATGGAGGAGCCTTTGATGATATGGCCCTTTATCAATCCCAATCTCACCAAATGCTTCCCATACATTCTTCCCTGGAGATCCACAGATGATATTATGGGATTCCTAGGAGAAAATAATAGGTCACAACCAGTGCATCCCAACCTTTATGAAAAATAACACTCAGACCAAATAGACACTAACGTCACTCTTATCCCAGAAAACTGCTCCAGGAATCCTGAGTCTGAACCAGATACGAGAATCTTGGAATTTCCGCTCTTGACTTGTTTCGTTTCATTGTGGACAATCACTCGCTTGGTTCTTTCAAGAACTGCCATCTGCTTGTCAATCTCCCTTGACTTCTTTTCAGCAGCCTGATGTGCAATGCGTTTCTTGACATCCTTCCCAAATGCATTGTACCGGCTCTCGAGAGGGCAGCGCTCCTCCTCTTCATCGCTTGAGTCCAGAAAACCCAATTCCTCTTTTGTGGGTAGTCTAGGCTCTTCCTCCCTTTTCAAGACTTTCTTCTGGCTAAGCTTCTCAAGCAGTCTTTTGGATTCTTCAGCAGGTATGACTCTCTTCACTGCCTTGCTATTAGAAGCATCAGGTAAAGAATCCAGAACTTCAGTTGTTCGGCTGCTTGCCATTCTCACCTCATCTGGTGTGTTTGAACCTATGGGAGAGTAAAAGTTTTCAATATTTATTCAACATCATGAAATTACTCGGACCTAGGGTAATGTAATATGCTGCAGATAAAATGAAAACTTGAACAGACAGAAAACTCACCAGACTTGCTTAAGTTGTTCTTTTGATCATCCGTTTCCTGTCCTTTTCTGTTCTGTAGTTTCCTTTGAATCTCCTCCATTTTTCTCTGAAGCTCTTTCAACTCTTGATTCAGTTCCTCATCTGGGTCCTCATCAGGAGCATGGCTACTGCCTTGTTCCCCTTTAAAATTTAACTCTGACAGTTCAGTTTTACCACATCTACCAGTACTACTTTTCTTTGTGGAAGGGCACCTTTTGTCAGGCAGAGGATCCAATGAGTTCCTCATTCCACCCTGCATCATATCATCCTTTGAAAATTCATCCTCATCAAGAAGTCCTACCAAAGTGTCCAGGGCATCAGTGTCACCTCCACTTTCATTTACACCCTCCCTCCTGCCTTTATCCAGAGAATTACCAGTTTCCTTGGGCATGTCTTCATTTTCACTATTTGACTCTATGATTTCCAAAGCAGCTTCTTCATCACTGTCAATGTCTGCAGCACTAAGTGTCTGCTTTTGCAAGTCCTTTCCACTCACTGGCTTTACAATTTGCACAACACCATCACCTTTGTTATCACAATCATCATCACCATCTGAGCCATGAAATTCCTTGAGAAGCTCATCTAGAATTGCATCCTTTTGAGGATCCATTTTTCCTTAAATGAAGACAACGAAATCAAACTCCTTGTCCTATGGTGGCACACTGGAGTCCCTGCACAAGAATAGCAACAATGTTAGTCCAAGGCTGAAGCTGATTTGTAGGAGCCCTACATATAAGACCAAAAAATTGGACTTTGTGAATCAACAGTTTCTCCTCTTTTCTGTGAGCTGATGCTTCTGATAACACCATAGGGATATAACTTAAGCATACCTAGGTCTACACTTCCACAATGGTTGCCAGGTTACACCAAGGCTAGTTCATAAAAAATGTTGACCATTAAAACTGATCAGTCTAGGCCTAATATTCTCTTTGCCAAGATTACCATTTTCTATCAGTTCTAGGCCTAGTCTTAGAATGGCTTGACCAAAAGCTAGCAATAAGCCATTCAAATCAATTTGCTTTAGTGTTTTAGTCTTAGACAAAGTTGATCTGATTAGAGTTAATATGCCTGAACTTCATATCTTCCTGACATGTGAAAGTAACTAGATTAAAATGTAACATGTTACTTACTAGTAACTAAATCTACATGAATTTGGTATGATCAAAAGTCAACTGAAAAACTGTATTTACCAACATGAAACCATAATGCCGTTTAATTAGTTGAAATGTTACTTGAGTTGACTGAGCTCAAAATTACTGCAGTTGCCTGAAAGTTCATTAGCCAAAAAAAAAGGCCTAGCTGGCATTTGCACAGGTGTGTTGAATGTCTGATAGGCTTAAGTCTACGGCCTAGCCCAAGGTTACAGCGATAAGTAAATCCAGTCGAATTAGATAAGAGCTAGGCCTAAGCCCAGGCATCTAGGTCCATCCTGCCATAACAAGATTGAACTGTCAAGCTAAGTCTAAGGCCTTAGTCCTAAGTTAGTCCTAACGTTAAGGCAATTGACTCCTTCTAAATCTTAGACGAAAGACCATTCAGCCAAGAATGATTTTCATCGTGTGCAAAGCAGCAAGCGTTCCCGAAAACCTGACGATCTGCCTGCCGGTGAGGGACGCGAGCGAGCGACCCCCGCTGGCACCATGACCGCCAAGGCGATTCGGCGTTCGCGGGCTCCCGTTTCCATGGTTACCATCCGACTCGCGTCCCTGTTGCCAGATGTCTTCCCGGTCGCTCCTGGTCGCTAGTGCCTCGCACATGAGCGAAACGCGTCGATCCGTGGTGACGTGAGCTCTTCGCCGATGGGGAAAATCGAATCAGTTTCCGGTAAGCTGAGTTTTCCGTGCTGCTCGTTGGAAAAGAGTGAGCCTTTCCATCGTTTTTTAAGACTTTTTGTTTTCGTTTCCTGACTTTCGTGTCTCCCTCGGAATTTTCGAGATAAATGTCACGCCGAGCTGGCCGACATCGCCGAGATCATTTTTAGAGAATCAGGGGGGGAAAAAAAAAAATTAAACCGTTCGGGGGAGCAATCAGCGAGATTTCCCACTCACGTCTTCTTCCCCTTTCACGGTCTGCGATCGCGGAACTCTCATTATCTGGAAACGGTTCTACCTCTTCAAAATGGATCGATTATGAAAGTGGAAAAAAAAAATTATGGTCCAGTCCTCAGTAGAATACTCTAAAAAAAAAATAATTATTTCTAATCACAGGCTGTGTAGGAGTAAATGAGAAACTAAATTATTCCGGACTCGATTACGTTCGAATAAACGCAAATTTACACGATAAATTATAATTAGTTCCAGAGTGGAAGAAATATAAATAGAAAAATAATGGAATCAGCTTAGACGGCGAAGCGAGTTCCACGTTCGTCGAGGAGGAAATCGAGACACTTTTGCATCCCAGCCGTATCGTACAGGAAAGGATTCCCTTCCTGTTTTCACGGATGAGATCTGGGATCCCAGGCAGATCCGAGATCGCAGGCGGTCCTTCTCGGGTTCTGAGGCCGAGAGTGAAAGTGTCTCGATGTATAAAACGGGGGGAGGGGGATCGGGGGCATGTCATAATGGGGATGGGGCTGGTTCCGTCGACGTGGCTCTGGGCGGTGCTGGTGCAGGGGTCCTGGGGGATCCTGTCGGTCTCGGATCGGCACAAGGACCTTTACGGTCGGGGTCAGTCCTACGCCAAGACCTACTCGCACAAGTACCTGTTCAAGTACTACACTGACGAGAACGGAAATCATCACAAGGGCCCGATCGTGACGGAATTCCCCGACGGACTGACCCTGGAACGCGATCCTCTCCTCGACCGCGGTTACGGCCATCCTCACCCCGATCTTCTCCTCGACCGCGGTTACGGCCATCCTCACTCCGATCTTCTCCTCGACCGCGGTTACGGCCATCCTCACCCTGATCCTCCCGTCCAACTGCTCGCGTATCCGAGCTCCTCCGAACGATACAACCACGACCGGGAACGACCGCGGGACGTAACGTCCCACTACGTCCGCCCTCCGTACAGTGCACCCGGGCCCTACGGTGCACCCAGGCCCTACAGTGCACCCAGGCCCTATGGTCCACCCGGGCCCTACGGTGCACCCGTGCCCTACAGTGTCACTCAAACCTACATCGATCCCACGTCCATCGACATTCCCACTCGCGAATACGGACTTTATGGTGCTCCCCATCTTGGGGAGAAATTCTCCTCGACCGTTTTCGCCGTCCTCCCTCTCGAATCCGAAGACATCCTCGACAGAAATCGCTACCACCAGGAAGACATAAAATACTCCACCTATCCCCCCTACCCCCCTCACTCCTCCACTCCTCCATACCCCCCTCCATCCTCCTACCTCCGCTACCCCTGGAAGTCCCGCTACGAAACCCGACCCGACACCTCCTCCCTCTCCAATCCTCCCCACACCTCCTCCCTATCCAACCCTCTGCACCCCTTTCCTCGCGACCGCTACCGTCACCCCCCACTCGGCTGGAGATCCCAAGGGTACATCCCCACCATGCTCTCCTCCTTCGTGAGACTCCTCGCCCTCCAACCCGCAAATTTACACATGAAACACATGGGCTACGGAATATACAAATTCGACGGACCGGACGCCATATTGGAGTGCGTATTCCCTCCCGACCTCCGCCTTCTCTCGGTGAGCCGAAATCTCTCCAGATGCAATTATTACACGTCTTTCCAGAAATTCTTTTATTATTTATTTTTTTAAGCGAGACGAGAAGTGACGTCAAGGCCCGTGTGAGTAACTAAAAAAAGCCACAGAACCTTCAGTACAACAAGGAACGTTTTCGCGCGGATGGAACCAGGAACTGAATGCAAAATTTAGCACAAAAAAATCCGAATGGCATTTTCAAGGTTCGAAATGTCGAAAATCGACCCAGCATAGACTCTTCCGGAATCAACGTCCATTCTCTCTACATATATTTCTTTCCAGCGGAAATAATGAGGTTGCTGTGAGACTTTCGTAAAGTGCTTCAGAAAAACGTTTCAATAAATTCTTGAAACAAAGTTTTCGCATTTACGGCCTCGTCCTCGAATCGCATACTCAGGAACACGTGGAATCCGCAAAAAAAAAATCGCGAAAGGCTTCCCTTTCCGGGTTGATGCTCTCGCACGACCGAACGACGAGCGGGAAGCAGGTCCCGAAATGAGATATCACGGATGGCAGGAGCCGCGTGAAACGTCGGGGGGGACGCAGAAGGAGTCTTAAAGGTTCTGGAGCGGAGAAGATCGTCTTTCGGCGGGAAGTTCCAAAAGATGCTAAAAAAAATAAAAATAAGAAATGATGAAATTCGGCCCAGCATGCAAGTCGTAAACTGCACGATCAGTTTGGACGATGAAATCGTGTCGTGCACCGAAACGTGCAAGCCACATTCAGTCTCCATTTGATTCCGCCTGCATCCTCCATCCGATCAGTAGTATTTCATTCAAATCGCGTCTGCTGGACTTAGTCCAATAAAGTCAGTCGGTCTCATTTTACTTTGTTTTCGTACACCGTCGAGAAAAACCCTTACGACCTGCGTCACAGACCTCCACACGCCACTGGGCACAGCGGCATCTCCATTTCTGGAAACCAGGCCGTTAAGCCTTTCCTGTTTTTCCGTTAAGCTTAGTTAAGTCAAGTTAAGCTAGAACGCCCCCCTCCATCAAATCAGAATCCCCCTCTGCCCCCTTTGCCCCCTCTGCCCCCTCTGCCCCCTCTGCCCCCT
>CAJPEV010004781.1:0-19282 GCA_905338385.1 Darwinula stevensoni
TACGGGTAATTTTGTTGTGTTGCTAAGACTATTGTGCTCCTTCAGTTGCTGACTTGTTGTTCAGAGGCAAATATTAAAAAAGCTGTAGCAAAAATCCTGATGGACAGGACTTTCTGGTCACCCTGTATTTCGTCCTTTTAAACCGAAAGTGAAAATGAGGAAGAAACCAGACATGCGGAAAGGGAAAGAAAGAGGCGGAGTCATTCAAGCCTCTGGAAGGATGTGAGAAGTTGGAGATATCTATGAAATAGTTGCAGATTCAGATGATGAATACATTAAAAATGGATCACTGCTGAGTAATTGGTGGATGAAACGTGTCCTGAATATTCGCATTTTCGTTGCTTTTCTTCAAGAAAAAGTTTATTTGAAATCTGTACATGCATTTCTTGATTGATTATTATTTTTAGCTGGAAAGGAGTTGCGAAAGATTCGGTGGAAAATGTTTCAAAAGCGCGGATATGGGAAAAGGGCGTGTGTGCATACAAATTCTCTGCTAGCATCACAACTGTGATTTCTTTATCTCACACATGTGAGATAAAGAAATTCATTAAAACCCCAAGTTCAGTAGGAAAAAGGTCTAAGATACCATTTAACTGATGATTAAATTTTGACCAGCTTCAGATTAGCTATGGGAAGTTTTTATCGTTTATCTCGAATCGCATATTTTGCACATACACCCTTTTTCCGGAGAACTCCTCAATTACAGCTCAGTCCCAGAAACCCTCACTGCGATGTGGGCATTCCCGTCGATGCGAGTGCGAGGGGTGAATACGGATGCAGAGACTGGGACGTCCACCACGGGATCCCTGAGGCCGCCAGGGCATCCGTTTGCCTTCATTCCGAAGACTTTCCAATTCCTCTGGGGAAGACTCCAGACTGTCTTGGGCTATGTCGATTGCGGATCGTCAGGGGGTCCTTTAACAGTCATTCCAGCTTGCCCATGCAAATGTGCATGCGCACAACGTTTGGTGGAGATTTCGTAACCATACTAGAGTAGACTGTTTTCTTCCTGTCTCTGCAAATATTATCTCTAAATCGGAATCCTGTATCTTTCTACGGCTGTTCGGCTATATGATTTGATCTTAGATGAGCTTCTCTCTCTCTTGGAAGTGGAAAAAAAACGAGATAGGGAAATTGTCACTTATCTTTCTGGCAACTCGGAGCGATTCGGAGAAAATCATTTTCTTCGCAATTTATGGGCCGATAAAAACCTGGCAGCCGGTAATCACATATCTTTATATTGGCCACAGACACAGATTTTCTTCTTCACCGTCAACGATTCCCCTATCATCATCGATCATCATCGAACGGACATCAATCGTTCCGAGCGATGACAGACTCTTTCCATGATTTCTCGGATCGGAAGTCGAAGATACGAGCCGGATCGTCGGCCTTCCATAATGAAACTTGGCTGAGACTGTTTCCGCTGTGGTTGCTTTCATGTGTGTCGATTCACTCCATATAAATTTTCATTGCAGATGAATTGTCGCTGTCTTCCTTTTTTCTGTTGAATCTTTTCCCGCCGTGGATTAATTTCTTGTAGGCTCCACTTTTTCCTCCATGTGCTCATATGAAGGATCTGAAAGAGTAAAATGCAATTACCACCAGGAAAAAATGATGCTCAAGAAACGAATTGATTATTACTTTCAGAGCACCCTCTCTTGTCTTGAATCAATTCTTATTATTCAATAGAATTACCTTGGGGAAAAGTAAAAGTGAGGAAAAAAGCCATGTGATTGTTATCCCTGCATCAGCCCCTTAGATTCATGGCTAATAAAAAGCAACATTCATCTAACACTTAATTTTGTTTTCATTAATCTGATAAGCGCGACTCTCAATCGCTCTGCGAGTCTTCCTGCGCCGCTGATGTAAATCCGTGGGATCCATTCAGAAAATGAGTAGGACTCCAGAGGGAATAGTTGGAATGCGTCTGCGAGTGGGTCGGCGCGTGCATCGGCCGACACCCAGTCGAGACTGAGGAGTGGGAGGACAGGGAAAGTATGAAGGGAATTGCTGGATGCTGGGCCTCATTCCGGTTCCCTGGCCGATTTGGGCTGAGACGGGCATCCATCGTCGCTCTCTCGTTATTGTCTCTGATGCTATTTGTTTAGGAACACTATAGGCGATGGCATGAAGGAAGAACTGGTTCTGAGGTAGAAGATTATTATTTTTTAATTTTGCTTCCTTCATGTGGCCATATGAGGGTTCAGTATTGCATCAGCAGAATTACTCCCACGATTACTTTACGCCCAAAAATTTACGAACTGACACACAGGCAGTAAACAGGCTCACATTGAACCACGCTGCCACGCCTTCTCAAAAGCCAAAAACTTAACCATTTAGAAGATGGTCTTGTTTCCGTAGATCAATTTTTTTTTAAATCGCAATATTTCTGTCGGCATCGGTAGGGTAATAAGTATAGAGACAGGAAATAAAAAATTAACGGAGTCATATATATTTATTGACATCATGAGGTCATATATTTTACGGTCCCCATCAATATCTGCCGAGCGAGTCTCCATTCCTGACCCTAAATGATTTCTGACTAGTCGAGATTCTGCTTACACACAATGCGTTTAGATGGTGATTTTTCACTTCGACCAGTGGAAGGAGACCGTTCGGAAGACTAACCCCAAGGCTGAACGCTTCGTTCCCGGACGAAGTTCACCTACCGTAAGTGTGATTAAAAGACCTCTGAACACTTANAGTGGGATCATGCCAAAGGCATAACATAAACTGACCAAGTCAGTTTATGTTATGCCTTTGGCAACTTGGCAAGTTTTTGTTTCCAGCTTTTATCTCCAGCAAATTGTTTTCCGTAATCATCCTGAGGAGTTTCCTGCCATACCTTTTAGTCAGCGAGAAAGGAAGAGAAATACAGATGGCGTAGTCCAGATCAGCGTGCTTCAGGCTCAGAAGGGTCCCAAAAGTAATTACTTGATGGGGATGAAAAGGGCGACCGAAAAATAGTGTCGTTACAGCTTTACATTTTGGACGAATATATTCTTTCAGTTATTTTCATCCAAGCAACATGTATGGCAATACAAGAAGCTTCATCAAGTTAGAGATTGAGTTTCTTTATGGTGAATTTTATTTTATCACATTGTCTTGTAATATATACCTTGTCTTGTAATATACCTGCAACAACATTTTTTTTCGGTCACCCTTTAGGACTCTGCAGATGATACAGAGGAAACTGTTCCGATCACTAGTGAGCAGTGACGCACGAGGGAATTTAGAAAATCCAAAGCCTGGCATCGGTTTCGTTATCAATGGCTTGCTTTCGCTCAATAAGCCACCGATGATTAAAATTACCTCCAAGGAAGCTCGATATCCTTGATCCACGTGGCTGAACGATCAGGTTGATAGGAGGTGGATTTGGATCCAGGTGGATGTTCCTCCCGGGTGGATTTTTAACCAGGAGAACAAGGCTCCAACAGGTGGAAATAAGCCAAACAGAACATCTAGTTGCTGCTAATTCTACAAGGCAGGTGGATGTTTTGTACATCTGTTTCGATGTGTTCGCGTTTTTAATGTTTCTGCCACAATTGGGACAACCAAGAATGATTCAAGAAACTATTACAATACTGATGACACATGGGGAAGAAAAATTTAGAATTTCTCACTGTAGCAAAACTTAGAATCGAGCCTTCATAAATACTACTTCCCATGGGAAAATGGAACAATCTTTACAGAGTAATCTACACGTTTTGAAGGAACGTGGTGTCATGATGAACAAACGCAAGGAAAATTTTCAAAATTAGCGAGTTAGTTAAGCGAGTAGCATACACGGAGGAAATGAGAGTCCATTTTTCCCGTCATAAACCTACTTCTTGATTGTGCTATCATTATTAGTCGCCTAACGGTGATCCTAAGCTGAAGCAATGTCCGAAACCAAAATTGGTCCTCGTAGGTGAAAGGAGGAAAGCACGAGACATAATGAAGTGCAGAGTATTTTCCTGCTTGCTTTTGCTGATTGTGTCAGAAACGGATGGAAAGATTGGAGAATCATGCCAATCAGAGACAGAATGTGAAACTAACGAGACCTGTTCCCCTATGGACCAGAAATGCACCTGTTCTACAGGATATATAGAAAGTAGCAATAATTTCTGTCGCCTGCCGTTCTTCCAGGAGATATACCCAAGAAATGTTGGGTCCAACACTGAAAAATATACAGAATGTTCATTACAAAATGAGCGCGAGTGCAGAGAAGGACTTGATTTTGAGGAAGAAGAGGGTCTATTGATAAGACAAGATGAAGAATCCTCCAGAGTTGTCAGTGGGAAAATGGGACATCAAAATGTCCCATTCTCTGACGGAATCACCAATTATAGGAATGGTCCCAAGGAAAAACTTATTGACTTTGAAATTGTGGGTACACGGGGCTTTCCACATTCAACGCATGCTGGAGCCAATATGAAAAGGACAAAGAATCGAAGGAGTGTGAGAGAGACTCATTTAAACCTACAATCCGTCTCCAATTCCACACCATATACCATAGATTTAAAAGAAGCAGACCCCATTGACTATGAAACAGAATCCTTATTTTTCTCTGCAGACAGAAGCTCTACCCACACCGAATCCACTGATACTATACCGTCCGCACGAGGGTCAGGCACTAAACCATCGGAAATTGGAAACACAAAAAGTGGAACAAATAAAGGCCCAAATGTAACAAAATCTAATTCTACACCGTATACTGTAAGCACAGACACGAAAGAAATGGCAGCTGAAGACGCACCAGCTCACATTGACACACATGCCAAAACAAATTATACTGATTTCATGATTTCTGTGACCAACACAGAGACCATATCTGATGAAATCACTTACTCCGCACCTTTCAAGGAACACTCAGAAACCACTCAATCTGAAAAAAATTATGCTTATGACATTGAAGGCACCGGTATATCAGAAACCAAACCTACATTAACAAGCACAGACGAAACGAATGGAGGACGACAGGAGATGAACATATTCGCAGAGGGTGAATCCACTGCCACAGACATTGAAACCTCATCCACTGCGACGGATGCCGAAACACCGTCTACCACAGACACTACTATAGGCACTGTAAACGGGGAATCTCAAACCACCATCCTTACAACGACAACTCAAATATGGGGAACTGAAACCACCTGGACTACTATGGACACTGTAACATGGGATACTGAAACCACCGCCATAACTGCGGACACTGTAACCATCGACAGTGCAGACACGGAATCCACTGCCACTGTCACGGACATTGAAACCACGCAAACTGCAACAGACACGGAATCTACTGCAACAGACACGGAATCTACTGCAACAGACACGGAATCCACTGCCACTGTCACGGACATTGAAACCACGCAAGCTGCAACAGACACGGAATCTACTGCAACAGACACGGAATCCACTGCAACAGACACGGAATCCACTGGCACTGTCACGGACATTAAAACCACGCAAGCTGCAACAGACACGGAATCTACTGCAACAGACACGGAATCCACTGCAACAGACACGGAATCCACTGGCACTGTCACGGACATTAAAACCACGCAAACTGCAACAGACATGGAATCTACTGCAACTGCCACGGACATTGAAACCACGTTCACCCATTCCACGGCCACGGAACCCCCTATCTCTACACCTGATACAGGTGAGACGACATCTGCAGAACTCCCCGGTACCTCGCCAACATCTTCCACAAGTGAAGCACCGGGAATTCTATGCGGAGAGATTTGCTTCGATGATATCGAGAAAGGCTTCTGTTTCCCCGAATCGAAACCTGGCTTCGTCAATCACACCTGTCCTACCAATTCCATGGGGAACGGAGCAACTCTCGAATGCCAGCACGACGGGAAATGGGACGAAGGGTATCCCGACCTTTCTAACTGTACGAGTCTAGAGGATATTATAGATGAACTAACTCAGTTGTTGAACAACTCCAATGGTGATCCTATTTATAACATTGTGGACAAACTGAACAATGCATTGTTGAACAGCACAGGAACACTGCTTGGCGGTGACATCTTGGGCTTATTAGACTTCATGGCTCTGTTGGAATCTGCTCAACAAGATGAAGCAGGATCTTCCGGGGGAGGTGTCAAAAACTACACCCAATCGGACATGAAGCTAACGAACACTGTATTGGGGGAAGTTCGTGGATGGTTGACCCTTCCGGAAGATCTTCGAAACCAATCTGTTTCGAAACTCATGAACCATGTTGACAGTGTTGGCTTCCTCTTTTTATGTCATGGAGGAAGTTCTCGATTCCCTCAGGATCGGTTGCTACTCGAGACATGGAGAGAGAAAGTAGAAAATTTCGAAGCTAAAATTTTCTACGTGAACAATACCTACTTAGAAATTAAGCCACAAACCAATCTGCAGATAGAAGAACTTGCAAACGTAGTATTTGTTCATTACGGCTCTCTGCATGAAATACTAAGTTCAAATCCAAATGCATCTTCGATAATGAGGTCTGACATGGTCGGAGCTTCTTTGAGGTTTCAACGAACCTCTGGTTGTCCTCAAAAAAATGTCAAGGAGGCAACAGATGATGTCTCTGTTACCTATCGAGTTCAACATATCTGGGAACAGCCTGATCCACGAAGTCGGTGCGTGTTTTGGGATGATCAGGCTAACAACTTCTCTGATTCGGGTTGTAAAGTCTTACAAGTAAGACCAGACTACACGATGTGTCGATGTGAACATCTGACGAATTTCGCGGCCATCATGGACGTACATGGAGCCCTTCCTCTTGAGCAAGAGCACGTCTTTGTCTCCATCACAATCCCTGGGACCGTCGTAAGTCTCCTTTGCCTTCTTCTGTCCATCATCGTTTTCACCTTTGTGGATGGGGTTCGAGGGGAGAAGACAGTGTTGCACCGAAACCTCTGCATCAGTCTCTTCTTGGCGCAACTACTTTTACTGATAGGATTTCAGAGGACGGAAAATCGAAATGTATGTCTCTCTATGGCTGTGTCCATTCATTATTTCTTCTTGTGTGCATTCGCATGGATGATGGCTGAGGGAGTTCTTATTTACCACAAGCTTGTCATGGTCATTGATACTGGGCGGAAAAGGATCCCATTTTTCTATTCACTCTGCTATGGAATACCAGTTGTCATTGTTTCCTGTACTGCCGGCATCACAACGGGAGACGCCTATGGTAACGAGAATTATTGCTGGCTGAATGGAGCATTTGTTTGGGCTTTTGCTGGACCGGTGGCCTTGGTGGTGCTTGTAAATGGAGTTATTCTTGCGCTTACCATGGCTAGAGTCAGTCGATCCAGGAAGTTGAGAAGGAATCGCGCAGAGCAAGGAGAAATACTCCTATGGGGGCGGTCGGCCGTGGTGCTCTCCAGCCTTCTGGGCACGACGTGGATCGTCGGGTTCTTTCTCATCGATGAGGCTGCCACTGCCATCGCCATCGTCTTCACCATCCTCAATTCCCTCCAAGGGGCTTTGATCGGATTCTTCCACGTCATTCTTGACAAAAACATCCGGAAGGCGCTAAGAATGACCTTCAGAAGGAAGTTCAAAGTGAAAGATTTTTACACTTTCACGACACCCCTTCCATCCACGTCCCAGTCCGAGTCAAGAATACCCTCGGAGCGAAATTAATGCAACTGTGGGAAATGGTAATCTGAGCCCCTCTTATGTTCCGGGCAGACATATATATATATATATATATGTCTTCCGGATCGGGTTTCCTTTTTTTTGGTGGACTGGTGTTTTTTGTTTTGTAGAATTGCTGATATATATGAACGTGTCCAGAGAAAAAAAATTTAGCTAAATCTTTCCATTTCCTTCACTTGGCGTTTTCAATATTAACCATTTCTCGGATAGCCAAAGACACTACCTTTTTTATGCCTTATTAACATGAGAGGGTATTTGCACCGGTTGCGTGTGTATTGTATGCGGATGGCCTCATTTCGATAGACTCCTGGAAGCAATGCACTAGCTTTGCTACAGTAAAATTTACATTTTGCTATGCATTGTTAAGGAAAGATTGCCTTAATGAAGTATGCCGTTCAAGAACGACTGCCGTTTCATTTTTTATGATTCTTTTTGGATTCCAGACTCCAGACTGTTGAAAAAAATTGGAATTGGAAAAAATTCGCGCGATATGCCGTGGGTCGGTATAACTGGGAAATGCCTTTAATCTGTTGGTGAAAAGTACGAGCGTAGACCCCCGTGTTATAGTAGGCCAATAAATACTTATCTTTAAAGGTCAACTATCGACTGACCCGATTACTTCCCAACTTTTAAATTTCCCCATCGTCGTCGAACACCAAACGTGTGAGTAGAAAATCTACCCAAGCAGAATTCCATGAATATCGGACACGATCTTTCAACGCTCTCCGATGGGGTTCCACCTGTAAGTTGCACTTCTGCGAAACAAAACAAAACATTAGGAGACATTTGGTATTGTTTGTTTGGAATGAGGAAAGAGTGCCTCATTCGTGATGTCTCGTACGGGTTGAAGGTGCGAGCAGGATGAGTTTCAGGAAGCAGGAGTTCCCCCACGCTTCACAGAACGACAAACTATGGGCCTGCAAGTCACAATTTGATGTAGATATGCTCCTGACATGTTTATGAGTGATGAAGTTGCAAACGTGTAACGCTTGAAGATATTTGATGCAAATGCAAAACTGAATGAAATCCCTGTCAATTCCTGATGCGGGACAAATATCGCAAATTAAGAATTCCATATTCCGGGGATAGGCGGGGGAAAGCGGGAGAAGTCCGTTCGGACTGGCGGCGCGAATCACTAGATACCTCGTAATTATTTTCACTCTGACATATTTTCCTTTCTATCCTCGTCCCTTAGGTCATCGGTGCGCTAACTCAGGTTAACGCTAACTTCAGGTCGTGCCCCCATCCCGGTTATCCCCCCCCCTCCTTCCGCCCTCCACTGGTTTCGTTTCATCAGAAACCGATTGTGATTTCGTGTAAGTTAGCATGAGAAAGGAAACAAAAATATATGGGTGTTGAAGTAAAACTGTAACTTTATTCAAATCATTGCTAATGAGAAGAATGGAATACCACAAAATGAAAGCCAATTTATGATTCAGAAATTCCTAATTTCCTAGATTTGTAGCTCTTTTCTTCATTTCTTCTCTTTTCATTGAATAAACACTAAAACTGCCTAGTAACGAAGAAAAAAAGTTAATTTAAAGGCAAACGTCCCCCCCCCCTCCAGTTTGCGCACCGCTGTCTTCGATGACAAGACGAGAAATCTGAAATGAGATCCTCGATAAAAGATCTCATTAGAGACGGACCTGCGTCAGGCATCCGAGAAATGAAGCCGCTGTCTCGATGAGATGCAAGCCTCGCACGTCCC
Source organism: Darwinula stevensoni (assembly GCA_905338385.1). Taxonomy (NCBI): domain Eukaryota; kingdom Metazoa; phylum Arthropoda; class Ostracoda; order Podocopida; family Darwinulidae; genus Darwinula; species Darwinula stevensoni. The sequence goes on from CAJPEV010004781.1 coordinate 9,341, forward strand.
AAGAATCCACCGGACTCGGAAGGAAAGACTCGGTCCGTCTCTCGAGCGAGTCCGAAAGCAAATGGTCGCCGATGACTCCATTCGCGCGTTGACCCGCGCGGCCCCGAATGTCGAATTGTTTCCGACATGCAGCAGCACGAGGAGCTGGTTTTTCATGGACGTGAGAAGCCTGAATCTTTGTGAAGGACGAGACGATCTGTCATCGGCGAATGATGGCGATGCCACTCGAAACGAGGAGGATTGCACTGTTTTCATCACCGTTTCCCCTTCCCATGATGGACTTTTTTGCACATCAGATGAATTCAGGTCGCACGCGCATTTCGATAGATGTATGTATCTATGGTATTGCTCTCTGGTTGCTACAGAATCTCCTCCCGTTTACGGGATCCGGGCGAACCGGTCTTGATGAAACCCTCAACCCTAGGAAAGCTCGACATCTTGATTTTTATTAAATCAAGGCTGATTTAAAACTGCAAGAACTTGAGTTGAATGGAGAAGAGGGTGGCTTTCGTAACGAACGAAGGGTCTCGATTCGAAGCTGACCAAGTTGTATATTCCCCATGCAGGCTAAGGCGTGTTTGGAAAAACTGATTCCCCGAAATCTGCCTTAGCTCCTGGTAACATCCCATATCTTTAAGATAAGATACGAGAAACGATATCACATCGCGTGCGATTCGATATTAGGTTTGAGAGTTTGCTGGAAAGGCTCGAGGACCTTGTTGTGGATATGATTGATGCAGCGATTGAACTGAACAGGAAAAAAAATAGATGGGTAAGTCCAGTCCAGTAATAGGCCTCCTTTCATTTAGGGAGACCCTTATATTGTCAGTTTCCTGAACAAAATGCCATCTCGTTCTGGCCATCCACCATCAAAAACCAAATTTCTGTCAAATTTTGGAAATCTACCCATGCTGGTCAGGAAATGATTATGGGAGGATGGAGGGTTATGCGTGGTTGGATGCATCTGCCAGGAAGGCTAATGGAGAACTGAGAGCACTTGCTGGGGACACGGCGCCGCGCCTTTGCCGAACGATCGGATCGCAGGCGCAAAGAGCAAGACCTTCAATTTCGCCTCGGGAAAGCTAGGGAAACGTCTAGGTCTGATGCCATCTCACGCCCCTCGTTCATCGTTTCAGATAACCGATGAGAAACGCCCATCTCAAGCGATGTTCGACGATCCATTAGTGATATTCGAATGTGAAGCAGAATTTTCCCAAGGACGAACGACGTCCCGAGAGCAGAAAAATTAATCTGAATTTTTTAAATGTTTGCTTATTTGAGTCACGACAGATCAAAAGACCTCTTCGATCCATCCCCAAAAGCACAATTACAGCGCAGCCCCAGAAACCCCTGCTGTGACGTGGTCTTCCCCGCTGATGCGAAAGCATGACGAGAATGCGCATCGTAGAACGCACCCATCCAGCACGGGACCTCGCGACTGCTACCGGACCCCGATGTCATCTATCATCATCACAAAGCGGCAAATGCATTCCTACAAGGAAAGATTCAGACTGCTTCGAGTTATATACGATTGCAGTCGTCAGGGGACCTTTAGCAGTCTTTTGAGCTTTTTCATGCAATGGTGCATGCGCTGAACATTTGACGGAAATTTCGTAGCTGTGCTTGAGTTGCCTGTTTTAAAGCTAGCTCTGCAAATTTTAATCTATAAATCGGCGTCTTGCATCTCCATACGGCTGTCCGGTGATATGACTCGATTTGAGATGAGTTTCTTTTTCTTGGAAGCGATAAATAAATCTGGAATGTTGCAACTTATCACATTTCCAGCTCCATCAAGTGATTCGGAGAAAATCAGGATTCCTCGTAATTCACTCGCCGATAAAAACCTGGCGGCCGATGAGCACATATATTTCCTCTCCACAGACGCAATTTTCCTTTTCACCGTCTAAATGTTTCCTTATCGTCAGAGAATAGGGCGTTGATCTTTAGGAACGAAGGACGAGCAATCTCCGCTGTTTTTTGGCAGCTGGTTGTATCCCATTTTACCAACATGGGCAGTTTCCAATTTAACCTTGACTGAGTTTTGGGGAAAAAATTATAGGGCAACTTAATTCAGTCAACTCTCGATAACTCGTATCTTAAGGCTAATTCAAGTTAACGAAAATTCGAGTTATGGAGGTTTTCGGATTTTATTCTCCTACAACATTGTACGTGCAATACAATTCTACGAAGCTTGCAACACTAACTCATTTTAGCGTATTCGTTTGAGAAATCAGTCAGGCGAGTTTCGCGCATTCTCGTGAAAGCCTCTCGATCAACGACCTTATGGGCCTTTCGAAGGGAATCGAACTAACTTCGAGTTAAAAAGTTATCGAGTTATCGAGAGTTGACTACATGAATCTTTCCTTGAATGCTTTCATTTCATACGAGCAGATGTATTTTCAGCCTACTGGTACATGACAATTTTCGAAGCGTTAGATGCAATTTCCAGGCCTGCAGGTTCTTCCAAAGCTTAGGTATCCCGTATTACCCCACCTTCCCCTACTTGAACCTTAAATATAACGATTTCATGAGAAAACCTTCCTCCCATTCCAGCCGTGCTGGGCCTGGGCCTTTTCAAGTTGTAGTTTCCACGACCTTGCTTGCCACGTTCCTCTTTCTGCGAACGGCAACGCGCGGACAATTGAGCACGGTGAGGTAATACCAGAAGGGCAAACAGTGAATCAGACTTGTTAACTCACCGTGGGAAAGAGAAAAAAGGGAGAAAGACATTTCCTCCCACTTTCTTCCCTTTTTCAGAATGAGAAAAGTGGGAGGCATGGAAATTCTTGCCAGCTGGAAAAGACAGGTCCATCAAGAGGACATAGTACATAACGTCTACCTAGTCAATGACATGTACTTGTACTGGCCAGGAGTGAGTACTCGTCACACCGTGAATGACCTCATCCCTAACCCACACTATCTTCCGCATATCTCATAAGTCATACTTATTGGACAACTGGAAAACAACCATGCATGGCGTGACATACCGAGACGAGATATCAGTACGCACATGATTCGTTCGCTTAAGTACCTTCTCCAGTTGGGATATCTTTATCTCCCTTCACAATCCCTATTTCCGATTCATGCTAAGCACTTTGGACAAAGCTCACGTCTCTCTTGGCTGTGTAGCTGCCTTGGGTGCGCCCTGCTGCGTCATTTTGTTCAAGTCAGTTTGCGATGATCCAACGCGGAGATATGGTTGAATTCGATTACAAACTATATGCACATCATGCTGTGTATATCGGCTGCCTCAAGAGAGCGATCCACCTGTCGTCGCACCCAGAGAGATACCGCCGTCAAGTATGCAGGCACGAGAGCTGGGAAGCGTGTGATTGGATCATCGAGATGGCAAATCCGTCGCGAGGAATTTCGAGGCTCTCCAGCGTCTCCAACAGCGGATCCGTTTGCTATCGCGGGATGGATAACATCTGCCTCAACCCGATGCCGAAGGGAAGATACAAGTATTATTGCATGAAAAACTCCCCCTTCTCGCGGGACCAGATCATTCAAAGGGCCTTCTGCGGCATGGAGGGGAATGTGGATCCCCGCTTCGGTGAGTGCCTCGACATGATTCTCGGCATAATGGAATATTATCAGTCTAACTCACTCCTTGTCGTCAGTCATTTGGATACGGTCTCCCCTGGAATAAAAGATCTCCAGCCCAAGTGCTCATTCTGCTATCATTCCCTCATTTATTTAATATCCAAATAATTTAATTTAAATTCCTTTCTTTTATTGTTATTTTAAAAAAAAACTAGAGAGCACCAGTCCAGGTACAGATCTGCCCTTATACGGCTCCTATACAACTGGAATTATCCTCTTCGCCGCATCCTACCCATTCAACTGTGAAATAAATGATAACTTTCATTGATATGGCATAGGCTTATACATAAAAAGGTCAGTCAAAAAGTCCAGTCTAGACGTGCTTTCGATGGTTCTTGCATCCGCGTCGCGTGGAGATAGGAGGAGAATATGAAGAGTAGGATGCCAGATGCGGCACTTCACGCGAACGCCTAGCAACCCTGTCTACGCGGCCGGGAGCAACCGCTCTCTTCCATTGTCCACTATGGATCTGTCAGCCGCCAGGGTTGGAGGGGTGGTGGATACTTTCGTGGAAGACGGGCATCCCGACACAGCTGCGCGTGCGCATTGGGTCGTGTTGTCCTGTCGCTATGGTTACTGCGGACAGATGGAATGAAAAAAAAAGTGAAAAACCGACCGCAATATCTGGCATTTCCCTATCATAGTACCAATGGAAATAGCAGATAACTAAAATGATGAAACGGGGCATGAAAAGATTCCATTGGAGCAGAGCTATCTGTATGCTTCTAGGTGTCATAACTTTCCCACTAATGGAGGAGAAACAGTTGCAAACGCATCTCTTAATACTGTATGATATTAATAATAGAAATAAGTAGATTTAGAAAGACTCGTGATTTACAAAAAAAAATATTTTCTGATGCATCTAAATTAATGAGCGCATGAAGTGAATCTGTTCTTTTATGTCCAATTGTTCCCTTAAGTTTTTCTAGTTTTAAGCATATTACTATTTTTCATAGAAACCATTGTGTCAGTTTTGGAATCTCAACCCATTGATGTATGATAGGTGACTAGGCCAAATAATTTGAGTGTAATGGCCAGGCACGTTCGAAACCTGTTACCGATAAGGAAGTAGGAAACAACTTTTAAAAGATATTCATGCATGCAAAAAAGTGTAATTGACAGTGTAGGCAAAATGTTTTGAATAATCCTTCACCCTTTTTTTTTATTGGGCATTGTTCTCAATTATCACCGATAATGGAAAACCTTGCAGGTCGGGGGTCGGGAGGCTTCGCATCGAGCGAATCGCTGGATACTTTCTTTCCTATGTGACAATTTCTATTGCGGGAGCCTTTAATTTAATCCAGAAACAGTGACTGCTTCTTTCGCGGAAAGACCCAAAAGACATACGTAGACCTTTTTCGTGCTCTGGTCTTTGTGCATGACGAAGAGCTCGTCGCGAGATCGAGTAAGTCATTGTGGATTTTGGCACCGCCATCGTTCAAACTGCTCCAAAAACCTTACCAAAACGTTAGGCAACGTCACAGGACCATTCCATAGGACTTACGGGAGACAAAACGTTTGTCCAGAATTATTTTTTCTTCTTGGTTGTTTGCTGCGATAGACTTTAGGCCAGGCGTACTTTCAGCCACCCTCATATCTGCCCTAAATCAAGAATTTTTCGGTGATCGTAATGTATTTTGGGCGATTGGCTAAACTACTCAACGAACCATGATGAAGTACACACAAAAATCCAAACGGTAGATAAAAAACGGATTTTTTTTAACCGTGAAAGAATCCATTGAATCGAGGTTGATTTAATGTCGACGCTTCCACCGTGAATAGTGCAGCATTGGTTCAATGTTGAGTCAATGTGGGTGTTGAAACGGTGATGTTGAATCAATGTTGATTCACCATAGAAGTATAAACCTTCAAGAGCGAAACATTCGATCTGCACCAAATCAACGTTGAATCAATGTTATGTGCTACCTGGGTATATACATTTTTACTGTTGATTACTGTGGGCGCAACTTCTTCCGTTTTCTTTCTGATCTCATTTCTCCTTTCAATTTCCTCTGGATAAATGACGGTGGCTTCGAGCTCCCACCATGATATGGGATCCTCTGAAAAAAAAAATTAATTAAAAAATTAATCAGGCCGAAATGAGGGAGGATTCGAGGAGATGACATCATTTCACATCATTCATAAAAAAGTTAAAACTCAATTTTAATTTTCCATTGTTTCCAGCGCGATTTCTACTGCGAAAACGGATGCGACAATAAGCGAATCAATGTGAAATAGATTGAACGACACGCGCGAATGAATCATCGACACCGAAATGTCGCCAATCATCTGTCTGTTGCCAATGTGGCAACTTGTTAACTATTTCAAAAACATGGAGAGTTTGCTTTTTGGACTTCTGGTGTTCGTGGTCTTGCCAGCAACTTGCTGGGAAAAAGGCATGGTTTTTGGAAGCTGGTTGTATCCCATTTTACCTACAGAGTCAGGGTAAAAGGGGAAACTGCCCGAGATTTGGTAAAAAAAAAAATATTTTAGCCACTTAATACAGTCAACTCTCGATAATTCCAAGGTTAAGGCTAATTCAAGTTAACGAAAATTCAAGTTATGGAGGTTTTCGGATTTTATTCCCCTACAACATTGTACGTGCAATACAATTCTACGAAGCTTGCAACACTTAACTCATTTTAGCGTATTCGTTTGAGAAATCAGTCAGGCGAGTTTGGCGCAGTTTCGTGGAAGCCTCTCGATCAACGATCTTTCGAAGGGAATCGAACTAACTTCGAGTTAAAAAGGTTCGAGTTATCGAGAGTAGACTGCATAAATCTTTTCTAGAATGCCACCTTCCCCTACTTGAACCTTAAATATAACGATTTCATGAGAAAACGTTCCTCCCATCCCAGCTTCACGTGCGAGGCTTCGACGGGAAGAAGCACGGAGTTTCGAGCTAAGTAAAAAAATTACTGTTCGGCGAAGACGTGCTGGACCTGGGCCTTTTCTAGCTGCAGATTCCACGACCTTGCTTGCCACGTTCCTCTTTCTGCGAACGGCAACGCGCGGGCGAGTGGGCACGGTGAGGTAATACCAGAAGGGCAAACAGGGATTCAGACTTGCTAACACACCGTGAGAAAGAGAAAAAAGGGAGAAAAGCATTTCCTCCCACTTTCTTCCCTTTTTCAGAATGAGAAAAGTGGGAGGCATGGAAATTCTTGCGAGCTGGAAAAGACAGGTCCATCAAGAGGACATAGTGCATAACGTCTACCTAGTCGATGACACGTACTTGTACCGGCCAGGAGTGAGTACTCGTCACACCGTGAATGACCTTATCCCTAACCCACATTATCTTCCGCATATCCCATAAGTCATGCTTATTGGAGAACTGGAAAACGACCATACATGGCGTGACATACCGAGACGAGATATCACTACGCACATGATTCGTTCGCTTAAGTACCTTCTCCAGTTGGGATATCTTTATCTCCCTTCACAATCCCTATTTCCGATTCATGCTAAGCACTTAAGACAAAGCTCACGTCCCTCCTGGCAATGTAGCTGCCTTGGGTGTGCGTGTACAAGGTGCGCTCTGCTGCGTCATTTTGTTCAAGTCAGTTTGCGATGATCCAACGCGGAGATATGGTTGAATTCGATTACAAAATATATGCACATCATGCTGTGTATATCGGCTGCCTCAAGAGAGCGATCCACCTGTCGTCGCACCCAGAGAGATACCGCCGTAAAGTATGCAGGCACGAGAGCTGGGAAGCATGTGACCAGGATTGGATCATCGAGATGGCGAATCCGTCGCGAGGATTTTCGAGGCTCTCCAGCGTCTCCAACAGCGGATCCGTTTGCTATCGCGGGATGGATAACATCTGCCTCAACCCGATGCCGAAGGGAAGATACAAGTATTATTGCATGGATGGCTCCCGCTTCTCGCGGGACGAGATCATTGAAAGGGCCTTCTGCGGCACGGAGGGGAATGTGAATCCCCGCTTCGGTGAGTGCCTCGACATGATTCTCGGCATAATGGAATATTATCAGTCTAACTCACTCCTTGTCTGTCATTTGGATACGGTCTCCCTGGAATAAAAGATCTCCAGCTCAAGTACTCATTCTACAATCATTCCCTCATTTATTTAATATCCAAATAATATAATTTAAATTCTTTTCTTTTATTGTTATTTCACTAAAAAAAAACTAGAGAGCACCAGTCCAGGTAGAGATCTGCCCCTATACGGCTCCTATACAACTGGAATTATCCTCTTCCCCGCATCCTAACCATTCAAGAGCATGAAGTGAATCTGTTCTTTTGTGTCCTATTGTTCTCTAACGTTTTTCTAGGTTAAAACATATTACTATTTTTCATAGAAACCAATGTGTCAGTTTTGGAATCCTAACCCATTGATGTATGATAGATGATAAGGCCAAATAATTTGAGTGCAATGGCCAGGCACGTTCGAAACCTCAATTACCGATAAGCAAGTAGAAAAAAATTTTAAAAATATATTCATGCATGCAAAAAAGTGTAATTGACAGTGTCGGCAAAATATTTAGAATGATCCTTCAACTTTTTTTTTATTATTGGACATTGTTCTCAACATCTCATCCTACGACCTTCAAATTTTCCTCGATTCCCTTGCTAATCATGAAAAGTTTATTTTCCCTTATTTTATAAACAAACCTCTTTCTTTCTTGTACCATTTCTTCAGCAAATGGGAGGATCTTTCCGTCCCTATTTGAACTGAAGCATTAGGCACATTTTCCCCGGGAATTGCCATATGGTAGATGTATCGATTAATATCATAGCAGAATGCGAGGAGAAATTTTCATAAAGATCGTTCAACCTATTCATTGCAGTGTCTGTTTTGTCAATGGGTTTGCATACATTATATTGCAATAGCTACAGTAGTAACAGAAGGTACAGAAGTTCAGCAAGCCATGAAAGCTATTCAATTCTTTAAAAAAAATATTAGGCCACGATCGCCATTCATTTCATGCAGGTAACAAAGATAAAACAGATATTAATAGTGAATTATTCTTTTAACAATTTCCACCGCATATGCACGCTCAGACATCTCTTCCCCTGTAAAGATTTCTCTCGCCATCTTTCCAAGAAAGCGTTAAAAAATGGCCGTTCCATTTCTCCCATGGGAGTACGAGATCCTGTGGAACAACTGCGAGCACTTCGCCCGATGGTGTTGCGAGGGGAGGCTGGTGAGCTACCAGGCCCGTCAGAAGTCCGTTGCCTTTGGGGGGGCGATCGCCTCGGCAACACTCGTCGGTGGCCCCGTCGGAATCGCGCTGGCGGGATGGTATGCGCTGATTGGCTTGGGGATCTGATTCGTGTGGAAGGCGACGATGTGATGGGAATGTTATATATGATAATATACATGTATGTAATATGCAGTATATGTAGAATACCAAGCTGCACCCTAATTTCGGCTCGTGCTCTTCCTGTTACCCCTCCATAAGACAATTTCGACTCGTATATGTAGACCCATATACCGTGAGAGACTTCGTGAACTGCGTATTGGGTCAACTCTTTACTTCTTTTCTATACCTCATTTGATTGATTATTGGAAGGAAAAACTGAAAAAGCGTCCGTCCATAAAATAGCTGGCAATAGTAATCCTCATTCAAACGTTGCCATGCGACACGTTTTCCTATGGCGAAGAGTGCCGGCGATTCCAAAAGACTAGTATCAGCCATGATTTATATTTCACTTACTATTCCTTTTTTTTCAATTTGATTTTCATTTCGGACCGAGCCAAATCCAAATATCAACAAAGCTTAGTGTTGTTACTTCAGAACAATAATTATTTCCGCATGTGTACCTTATTCTTAATGTTTTCTTGATGGTTTCAGCTTTTTGTGTTGAACGAGAGACCACTTTGTCTAAGAGAACGGGCAAAGCCCCACCCCAAGAAAAAACGGAAATTTTTTCTCCTTTCAGGAAATCAATTTTGTTAGCAGGAATATCCTCGTCCTGGTTGAAGTCCCCCAAATATTTTTGATTTTTTTTCGCAGACGTTTCGAAAGGGACGAGAGCATGGATTTACTGATATTAAGTTCATCCGGTTGTGACCCATCAAACGTTATCAGCAGGCATCTAGATGACTGACATGAAATGGAACCACGATCGGAACGGGCTCAAGACTTGAAGAAAGTGAGAGACTCACAGATCGCTGTCGATATCCGCGACGCTCTGGAACCTTTTGTCTGAATAAAGGGCTTTCTTGCATTTCGTGGCCAGGGTTTTCTTTGGTGCCAACGTTCCTCCATCATTAATTTTATTATATACTAGCGAGTTTGTTTGCTCGAAGGGCAAACAAATTCGCTATGGTCGCGCCTTCGGCGCTCCCTTACCTTGGATAGTGATTAATT
>CAJPEV010004782.1:0-19277 GCA_905338385.1 Darwinula stevensoni
TGTGACTATCTTTAAGAAGAAACTGGATGCTTCCATGGACAGGCAAAAAGGTGGGGGCAATGTTGACGTTAGGTACTAGACAGTAGGCAACTAGGATAGTCAAAAAACAAAAAAAAAATCAAAAAAATACAAAAATATTTAGCTTTAAGAGGGTTAGGCCTATCCTAAAATTAAGGAACGCTTGACCTCGACACGTGGTATCGAAATGGGGGAAATCGCCTCTTGATATCACTAACTCTCTTGTCTCTTGACTCTTGACAACATGTGTCCAGGTGGATGGTACAGCACCACCTCGCTCGACTAGGTTATAAGAGCGTTTTACCCCTAGCCACGCTAATGATGGTCCAGAAGGAAAAGGTGCAAGGAATAGAATAATCTCTGCAACACAAAGTGGACGTTTGCAGCCGGGCGGAAGATATTGATTTGTAGTTGGAAAAAGGTGTCCTTTGTGTTGCTTCCAGTGGACCATCACAAGATACCCCCACCTGACTGACAGAAGTTCAAAACGACCGAACAGGATATACCTAGCTTACAGAAAAATGTGAATATTGCGTCATAATGCATTCCAGTTGCGGGCGAACGGTGAGAAGGGGCCCAAACGGAACGATAACGAGAATCGAGAATACGTCTCCCATAAATGTTCCGACCCTCAACCTCACCGCTGAAGAGGATGAGGAGCAAATTCGTAGAAGCTTCCTGACTTTTCAATCTCGGCGGAAGCAAGTGCAAAAGGAAATGGCCATGGTTCGTTGTAAAAGCAAGGGATCAAACGGTAAAGGACTTAATAGGAAAGGGCCTTCATAAAGTATCTTACGTCTCACAATGATCACACCGGAAATGTCAATCCGGACTTCTGGAAATAAAATTGTATACGAATTCCTTTACGATCATTTAATAGAAGCGGCGAATGAGGTGTACTTTTTATCTTTCAAATTGCAGCCGAGACGCTGAGCGGGACACAGGCAATAGTGTGTGTTTGTATGGAGAAAGAATCAGAAGGACTGTTTCAACGTGAATCCGCATTTCATGAGTTACAGTGAGGGATTTCAGGGAAGGTTAGAAAAAAAAAGGGAATCACTCAGGATTTTGGACAGGAATAGGTCCAATAAAACCCGATGGCACGGCATAACCGGGAATATTGCAAAGGTTATTTTACAGCAAAAAACACCAAAAAATCGCAAGGAACAACTAGATTGAAAGTGAATGAATGTGGCCCCAACAACAGAGACGATTGCGTAACCGGAAACCGTTTGCTTTTTCCAGTAAGTTCCAATCTGCATGAGGGCAGACACGACCTGACGTAACTGGAATCTGAGGTTCCATTCCCAGAATAAATATTTTTTCGTGTTGATTGCCCTGCAGGATATGGTGGAAATAGAAAAGAGCATGATGGCTTCACATCATCGTTGGGAAAATAACTCCAAGTGATAGTTACACTCACTAGCATATCCACCGGATAAAAAATTTTCAGGTGAAGCCGACATATACCGAAAGTTCTGAAAAACAAACCTTATGCTCAAAAGTTCTCTTAGTACTTTCCAATAAAAAAAAAACAACTTCTGCTATGAGTAGTTTTAATCGATCAGTTGCACCTATCGCTCTGTCCTTGAGAAGGGAGAGAAAGACGAGAGTGCGTCATGATCTTATTAAGTGTAATGTGAAGTACAGTATAATATAGTGCATGTAATTTTTCGAAGATCCGGCTAAAGGAATTCAAAGAGGGAAAAGGGCATCATCGGACAACCAACGTGATGGAGGAGATCCTAAACGAGGAGGAATGACCCCCACAGACTCGTGCTTGAAAACTGGCGAAACTCACGAGAATCCTGAAATGGATAGATCCGATTACGAATAGGAGAAGTCCAGAAGTTGGAAGGAAATATATTCATTGGATGATTAGGAAGCAGCTCCTTCAAGTAATTTTCCATAAAGAACATGACTGTGCGAAAATAGGGAAAGATCGCTTCGACTTCAAGGTCAGAATTAACATTCCTTATATTGGAAGCTACAAAGTCGCTCATGCTTTCCCAGAATTTTCCCGAAAGTTCTTCTTAAGATTATTTATGTATTATCAACTTATTTATATATTTATTTATATATGTTTGTTTATTTAATCATTCATTCATTCATTTACTTGTTTTTTATTTTCTTATTTATTTATTACCATGAAATTTTATTACAGTGCACTCATGGCTGGTAAGAAGCTTTCGCCAGCAATTCTTCTGAAGCGGCGAGAATGGACAAATGTGACCATTCCGGACCATGCACCTTCACGATGCAACTGCATCCCTTACAGCACGGGCATTAGTTACTTTTCCAGCTAAATGGATATATTGTTCAATGTCCCCACTTCGTTCACCGCTTACGACTTCTGACTGCATGTCGATTATTCATGATCTCCAGACACGAAGAGTCTGAGAAAACCTACTGTTTACGAGAGTATGCCGCACGCGTGTCGGGGGAGAAGAGCCCACAGGAACTCCACGCGTTGCGAGCAACGTGTTGAATTTCATGTAGCAGATGTCGTTGGCAATTAGTCTTCTCAGTGAGAGCTAGCAATTTTTTGGCTTATGCCAGGTGATATACTGTACAGAGCGAGTCAAATGTCCACTCTCATAGCGGATCAGTTTTTTTTAATTATTATTAACAGGTAAGTGGTAAAGTTCTGTATTGTTTGATGCTCCAGCTTCCGAAGTGATTTTTTGTTGAACCGTTTTGGATTTGCTTGACCCTGCACTAGAACATCAAGACTTTCTTCTACACAGCCGGTTTCCTCAAATTTCTGCCGAATTTTTCATTGAGTACGTCGACTCGGTTCAGGTTTGTCCAGGGGTCCATAGTGGAATTCTTCACATGCACTGTGAAGAATTCCAAAGAAGAATGCAAATTTATTCCTATTACATGGAGAAGAATTAATTTCACCATCTCATGCGAAGTGTACATGTCTTCCTCAGCAATTTGTAACTCTTCACTGGAAAGGAAAAAGAAATCAGCCGTGAGAACGTACTTTTCATTCGCCTTGAATATTGGATACACATTTTTCGAATACAGGCAACCTATACCGAAAGTTCTATAAAGCAAACTCAGTGCAAGTTCTCTTCGTACAGGGTGATTTTTTAAATTATTAATAGGACAATTATAAATATTTATAATCTTGGAACAAATAGAGTTAGACGCATGAAATTTCGCATAAAGAACCCATTAATATGGAAAGTTATACTCTTTGAAAAAAAAACATCGAATGCGTCCTCCTATGCGTGCAATCAACGGTTGTTAGGAGTGTGGTAAAATTCTGCAGAATCGCCTGTTCTGTGGCCGCCTTCAAGTCTCCAAACGTATATAAACCTTATATACGTTTATATACGTTATAAGGCTGCAAAGTTTCGCTGAATTCGCTCTTCACCACACCATGACAGCCCACCGTGAAGCCATCATTTCGCTATTCCAAGCTGGTCATGCCACAAAGTCCATTTCCGAGACATTTCCGCTTTCCTTCGCGTACTGTGCGGTAAAAAAGGTACGTGGAGCTTGGAACCCGCTGAGGACAGTCCAAGAAGTGGCCGACCTTCGACTGTCAGCACCGTTGCTGGGCGCCGTCGCCTCCATCAACTTCTGAATCGCAATCCGCAACGGTCGCTACGCGCAGAGGACAAAATTATTGGTGTTCGTCGAGAATCTGTCTGAGTAATTGCAAAAAATACTTACGTTGTGTTCACTTCTTGAATGATCGACTGCGCGCTGCACGACTGACATAAGCCTGAGCTCTGTAGCGCCGGTTCCGCAAAGATGAAAGGGGCCGCATCCTCTTCACTGACGAGAAGATTTTCACTGTTGAACGCCAGTTTAATAGGCAGAATGATCGACACTGGCTTCATCGAGAAAAAGGTCTCTCCGTCATGTGCAGCGCCTCCAGAAACCCCAATCGATCATGGTCTGGGCCAGCTTTACCGCAAACAGCAGAACACCGCTTCATTTTGTCGAGCCTGGGATGAAAATCAACCAGGAATATTACCGTGCTACTGTCCTTGAAGGCTTCCTGCAACAGTGGGTAGAGAAGCAATTTAGGGGCCAAAAATGGGTCTTCCAGCAGGACTCCCCCCATCCCACAAGGCCGGAGCAACTGTCGCGCGGTGCAAAGCAAAATTTCCAGAGCATCCTGATACGTGGCCCTCTAGCAGCCCAGGCTCGAACCCATTGGACTTTGCCATCTCGGTGATGTTAGAAGCGAAAGCCCGCTCTAAGCCCCATAGGGCTTTTGCTGGCTTAAAGTAAGGTTTGGTCAAGGCATGGGATGAAATTTCCCCCCCCCCCCCCGAACACCTCCGAGACTTATTCGGTATCATCCGCAAATGGCTTAAAGCAGTAGTGGCAGCTAAAGGGGACCACATTGAAAGCAACTAGGATCATTTATTAACTATATGGGCCTCTATCTATATTTTAGGTTTCATTTTGTTTGGAAAAATTTTAGGTGGTAGCCCAAGTAACACAAGATATTCCAGCAACGTTTAGGAAATATTGATGAACAATGTTGCATCTATGTGTAAATGTCCAAAGCAATGACATTCGTAGAAGTGTCACAGCAACATTCCAAGTGAAAACATTGAAGCAATGTTTTCTCAATGTTGTACGGCAACTTGCAACATGGAGCAACATAGGCAACATTACGGAAACGTTTCATCAACATGCTGTGTTACTTGGGAGATGGGAATAAAAGTTTTTCCGAGAACCTTCTTGTCACCCTGTACTTTCTGAGAAAGCATCTAATTCGAATAGTTTTGAATCAATTAGCACCAATCGCTCCGTCCTTCAGAAGACAGAAGAGGACGAGAGTGCTTTACCACCTGAGTAAATGTAAGGTGAAGTATAATATAGTGCACGAGAAACATGGAAGATCCGGCTGAAAGAATTCAAAGATCATCATCGGGTAATGAGTTCGATGGAGGAGGAAAATCCCCCACTGACTCACGCCTGAAAAGTCGCGAAACTCGCGAGAATGCTGAAATGGAAGATCAATAGGTTTTGATAGCGCATATTATCTTGGCTCTGGTCCCTTCCCCCTTTGTTGCCGGATATCATGCCTTAGTTATACCAGATTCATGACTTCTTCGACCTTAGGGTCGGTGTCTGGATCTTCCATTTATTAATGTATCAGATTATTTTTGTGCCGAGTTCATTAGAAGAGCTAAGAAGGAAAAGGCGGCTAGCAGTGGCCAATCGATTAGGTGGAATGTGGAGGTATCTAATTCGGACGACTTTAAATCCACGTTGTATTCCTTGCTTTCTAGAGGCATTTTCTTCTCAGAACTCGTCGAGACGGTTCCAGGAACTCTAGATATGCCTAACGTTCCTCATCCGCACTGAAACGGTTCATGAAACTCAAAACAGACCACTAATCGGTCCAACGTTACACGTGATCTCTTAAAACGGCCATGAGAGAGTGAATTGGCCTGCATTTGGCTGAACGTTACGCGTCCTCGACGAGATCTTGAAGTTCAATGATTAAACCTTATAGGCCTAATTGGCCCAGTAAGCGAAGTGGGAGGGGGGAGCAGTGGCGTAGGGAAGGGGGAGGTTAAGGGGTTCGAACCCCCCCCTTGGGCTTCTCGGTCAGTGACACTGACAGGCATATTTGAACCTTCCTTGGGAATTCCAATTTTACCTATGCCCCTTCGAGGAAAGTCTGAGGTCCGTCCACACACCGAAGATGCCGGACCATGATTTTTTTGAAAAGGTAAATTCCGGGTACTGGAGTTAGGCGTAAGGTTGGGGTGTCCGCCTGGACTCAGCCCCCCCCCCCCCTTGCCCCCTTGCCGATTTCCTGCCTACGCCACTGGGGGGGAGGCTGGGGTTGAAGAAAGGGAAAGGCTTCGAAAATTTATTTTCACATTACTACATCCAATTATGAAGAGGAAAAGTCTAAGAATTGTAGCAGCATGGTGGCAGTCTTCTACACATCGTGGAACGGTTCAGCTGTCGTACATCGTAGCATCAGAATCGATACCACGCAGAATCCTACGATGAGAACTATCCATGACGTCAAGGGAAAGAAATCATTCGAGCAGTCCTCAAGTTTCATCCGTGTCGTGCATGGAAAGGTCCATTTTATGGCTCCACTTTGCATGAGACTTTCAGGAAACAGATTTTGTGGTGATTCCCATGTATTGATAATATAAAAATATCAGGAACCTGGATTATCCAAAACGGATTTTATAAGGCGTCAAACCGTTGCGTTTTTTCTCCTTTTTTTTGGGGAGCCACCCGATATTGTTTGCATTTTTTGTGGTGGTAAAATATTAGAAAATGCCTCTTGGAAATAAGAAATACAACCGGGACGCCATCCTGTTAATTTATGGATATCCGAATGAGATATCTCCACATTCCGTCAAATCATTGGTCATTGCTACCCATCGTTTCCATCTCATCTCATCTCGTGAACTCGGCGCAAAATTGTTTCAAAACAAATATAAACGAATCTAGCCAAATACACGAATCTCGACACCGATACTAAGGTGGAAGATGTCATGAATTTGCCAAAACTCCGGCACGATATCCAGCAGCACTGAAGGATGGGATCGGAGCACTGAGCTAAGAAAAAGAACTGGAGATGGTGTGCCCATAGGAACAGCATTGGCAAACGTGCCGTAAGAAGCCATATTTGTTGGGATCATGGCGGCTGGTCCCCGTTCACTTCTATGGGATTTTCCCCGGCGATTCGCGACAAGCGGGCCTTGCGATTCCCTCTCGCCAATCGAGGAACGGTTTCACCGTTCCGATACGGCGACTGCCGGGCGTGTCGGCGTGTGTCGTGTGTTCGCTGGTTCGTTAGCTTCTACGACTAAGAGTATGAAAAATCGCATGGGTCAACAGGATCAACGTGGTAATGAAGAATCTTGTTGCTGGCCAACATCTTGGCGTGAAAATTTCACCAGAGGTGGTAATAAAGGTCAAACCTGGGTGTCCGGTCACCATAATAAATGCTGAAAAAAAGGCTTAGCATTTGGCCGAACTTTGAGTGAGCTTGCGCTATATACTCTTTTGCTGAAACTTTTCTGAAACTTTGCGAAACGAAGCCTAGGAATTCTTAAAATCAGACGCTATCCGCCACTCAATATTTGAACAGTCGTCAACCGGGGCGGGGCTAAAACCCCTCCCACTTTTTAAACTTAAGAGTATTGTGTACATTGGGAAGTTGTAAGATCCTTTGTGGCATTCAGTGGGGTGTTTCCGCGTGTTGTTCAGAGAAAATTTACATTTCGTTTCTTCCGATTCTTGGACTTTCCCTATTCCCAATTGGATTATTCCATTTGAGGATTCTCGAGCGTTCCGCGAGTTTTCAACCACTTATCTATGGAGGATTTTCCTCCTCGTTTAGGATCTCCTTCATCGCATCATTATCCGATGATGCCCTTTTCCCTCTCCGATGTCCTTCAGATGGATCTTCGATACGTTACATGCTTATATTAAAATTTACCTGGCATTTAATAAGATGATGATGCACCTC
Source organism: Darwinula stevensoni (assembly GCA_905338385.1). NCBI lineage: Eukaryota > Metazoa > Arthropoda > Ostracoda > Podocopida > Darwinulidae > Darwinula > Darwinula stevensoni. The sequence goes on from CAJPEV010004782.1 coordinate 7,502, forward strand.
GTCTCTCTCTCTCTTCTCAAGGACGGAGTCACATTTTCGGTATAGGTCGCCTGCACCAGGAAAATTTCTATCCAGTGACTGCAACTTTTGATTGCAGTGATTTTTCCAACGAGTATGTGAAGCCATCGTGTTCTTCATTTCCATCATATTCGGCAGGGCAATTAACTCGAAATAACATTCATTCTGGGATTAGAACCTCGGATCCCACTTGTGTCAGATCGTGCCTGCGATGATGCGGATTGAAATTTCCTGCAAAAGGCAAATTAAATGTTTCCTGGTATGCGATCTTCTCTGGTGGTGGGGGACCTTCAATCACCTTCAGAATAGTTGTTTCTTGCAATTTTTATCGGTCTTTTCGCAAAAAAAGTTAGTAATATTCTCCGTAACTCCCTGCCTTTAGATGATATTGGAGCAATTCCTGTCCACTATCATACGCAATTCCTTTGTTTACTCTAATATCCTTTAAAATCCCTCAATGTGACTTATGAAATGCGGATTCGTGTTGAAATACATTTACATGCATTTTCTAGACCTCTTTTCCCAATTTAATGGGGTCGCGGTTCGTGTAGAAATAGTTCTCGTGATTCTTGCTCCAGGAACTGGTGACAGGATCTGGTAAACACAGGCCTATTCGTGAGTGTCAGTGCATACAGTCTCCGCATTTAATCTAGTTCGCACCAGAATAATAGATGTTCCCTGAAATCATAATATGTGCATTGAGGACGCATATTCTCGCCCTGCAGATCACTAACGGAAGAGAACTCCAAGGGTTGGGTGGCCAACCTGAGAAAGTGAACCTGTCAAGACTAATGACACACTAAAACTCCATTCCTAGCTCTAATGTCGTTTTCCGCTGTTCGAGAGAAGGAGTAGCTTTTAATTGAGTTCGCCATTCATCCTCTGCTTGTATCTGACGCGAGTGGTACATGATTCTAACGACGAACTTCGTTGGGGAGCCAAATTGCTTAATATAAAAAGTCCAAAATTCCACGTAAAAAGCTTTGATTGACTCTAACCTGCACTCTTCTCACTTGCATAATATTGTACTGTTCTCTTCATCCTACTGTTCCCGGTCCTCCGATTCCATCATAGATTCGGCGTCTGTATGAGTTCCAACCAAAGTCTTCGTTGCTGTTTCCCTCGCAACATTCCGGTGACAGGCGGTGTATAGAGTGACAGAATGAGAGTAGCAATTCTAGGATCCCCGTGAGGAGACGAAGGAATATAGCGTCACGGTGCTTCATATCACTTACGTATACTTCATGCACTACTGTATGGTCTAGAATTATTATGGATCTCAGATGCAGTAGAGAAGATGCCACTAACATCCCTCATACTTGCGTAGATTTTGGATAGAGAAGGAATGAGGTTTTTCAAACAGTTTTTCAATCAGTGCAGCAGTTTCCAATCCTTTAAAGCGAATCCACTTCGAACCGGGATCTATTTGGAAGATATCTTGAAAGCACGAAGGTGAAACCGGGAAATATCTTGAAAGTGCACTTTCAAGTTCTCTCCGGAGGGGGAGGTGGAGGGGGAGGGGGTTGAAGGGAAAGTATTTTACGTTGTTGGGAGTTGTGGGTCGGTCTGGGCCCGACCCGAAACCCCCGACATAGCTAAACCAGATACTACGCGAGTAGGACTTGCGGACCGTGTCGGGCAGATCCGACCGACCTGCAAACCCGCTTAGGCCTCTTCTCTAGCGGGTTCAGACTAGCCCTGCTGGAGAGAGTTGAGATCCTGCGCATGCGACGCAATCACATCAGGGATGTCCATTCCACTAGAAAAGCAAGAGAAGGCTACACCTCCATCAGTAGGTTGAGAGGTAAAATTGGAACATTATATTTAGATGGTCAGCTGTCTGCGATTAGTGATATATTGATCGCCAGTGTTCGTCAGTCTGAAACACTCTGCGTAGGGCGAGGGCTTCCACTCGGGATATTCAACTGTCTTTCAAAAACTCTTGCTCATTTTGACATTGGGATCCTGCCTCGGACCTGATCGAAATTCTATCGTTTTCGCCTCCCATAACTTGGCGTACGACGGTCGCCGACCGTTATTATGTGTAGCCATCATGCTCTTTTCCATTCCCACCATATCTAGTGGGCAATGTACACGAAAATATTGATATATTCTTTCTAGGGATAGAACCTCTGATTCCGGTTACGTCAGGTCAAGGTCAGGTCTAACACCCACATGATTTTCTCTGACGTCAGGGCAGTTGGCGGTCATTCATTTTGGTTCATATTTTTTTTACTGAAGCAGCTGTCACGTAATTTATTAAAAACTGTATTAAATTCTATTACAAGCAAGGGCTTCATATTCATGATTTTTACACATCTCCGAACCTACACCTTAGACCTTAAATCTCAAACCAGGCTGCAATTTTGGTGCAGCCACCAGCAGTCAACATTCCTATAATCTTTTATCAAATAACCGCAAGATCTATGTTTAAAGAAAATACACAAATAAGGCTTTCAAATGGCACAGGAATGAAGTTTCCATCATTGTTAGAACAATAGTTCTTAATTTTTTGAGATGCGGAGCGACTTTATAATCACTGTGCACATTTGCAATGGAATTCACGAATTTCATGCATATGCATGCAATTTTCAGATGGTAAAACACTCACTGATGAGACGATGCGACTGTCCCTTTAAAAATCATGAACCAAGGAAGTTGGGTGTTATACGAGTACTAATAATAACTCCGTACATAAATACTTCAAATGCAGCTTAAAGATTAAATAAAGACATAGGCTAGCTACTTCGTCTCATATCTAAGTTCTTCAACGATTGGTCGTAAGAGCAGTTGCGCGACTGCTTTCTACTTCGTATAGATCCATTTGTCCTGTGTTCGCTACGATAATTCGATATTAAAAAATGGTGAATGCGTTCAACTGAATAGAGCCATGAAGGTGATACGTGAGGAAACGTTCGCTCCATTTTCTCATCCTCACTGGTTGAACTTTGAGATCCCATTAATATCCCTTTGAAGTTCGAAATTTCAACAAAGTACAGCTGTTTGTCTTCTCTGTCTCTACATTGCCAGTAATTTGTTCCCGTCCGCACCCTTTGTCGCGGGGGTAATTTTTCTCCCGTGTCCCCCGCTATTGGTAATCCTACCTTGTTGGAGGGGAAATTGATGCACGAGGTGGACTTGGAGCACCGCCATCGCTTCGGCCGGATGTGGGGAGGATACGAAGGCCGCCGTCCTGTTCTCTTCACGACCGACACCGACTTAATCAAATTGATCACCGATAAGGAGTTCTCATCTTTCTCCAACCGGAGATTTTACAAACCCAAACAGGAAATATTCCGGATCTGAATATTCATCTCACAAGGACGGCTTACACAGGAATGTTCATTAATTTTTTTATACACTCTCGTTAAAAGTGGAGGATTGCTTTTCAGAATGTCAGTGATCGAAACGTTTCCAATGAAAAGCACAGGCATATCTAAGCGAAAAGCACGTTTCTCATTCAAGCAACATTGACTATTAAATGAACATGACAAGACAAGAAGACATTAAATTTGAATGGAAGGCAAAGAAAAAATAGCCTTCTGAAAACAAAAAGATAATCTTCTGAACGCTCAATATATTCTCGTTAGGGACACAGTCCTATCACAGAAGGGTCCCCAAAGAAAAATGAAACGATTTTGTCAAGCTCCAATTTAAACATTTTTATTCATTCCAAGTCTGGCAGTGTTCAGTTTGATAACCGTTCTTCCCCACAATTGCTTTTGCACTATAACTTCCATTCTGCTAAGGCTTTCTGAGTAACAGTTCCATGTTCTCCCACTCCTCCGTCACAACTTTCCAGAGCTCTGCCCTTGCTATGGGACTATGGAAGGGCTCGCTCGAGAAGCCGAAATTCACGGACGGTCATGGGAACCACATCTGGTGCCTTGACAGGGATGTCGCCAAATGTTACAATATCCACTCCCGTTTGACTATCCAAATTATGGGGGAACGAGCCTGTCGATTTGGGAGTGTGACTTGATATCTTGCCTCGGTGAAGCTCTACTTTTGGAATATCACTTCCACGCATGCGAGGCATTTATCCTCCAAGCAGAGTGGCAGAACATTCTCTTGATAATACTTTCCATTCACCCTAATTTTCGAATTCACTTTGGAAAAGCTGAATTTTCTACGGTGGCAGACATCGCTGACCACCATGAAACCTGTGGAAAACTTCCTTGCACTAAGTGTAACAATTCAAATTCACATGATTCACAAAATTCTCAAAAACAGGGTCCAGGTTTTTTTGGCCACTCTATGTATGCATAAGCATATTTATGTATTGATGTCGCCCAATGACTCCAAATGGCATCACATGTTCTTCAGGCAAAATAAAGATAATTCACAAGCCAACTCTAACTGAACATTCAAACATCAAAGTGTAAACTTTGACTACAGAGTGTAAGGATTGCCTTCCAAAAATATGTATTTATTTATTCATTTCATATGATGAAAGCAACCACCCATCCTTGTGACTGGAAGACATGTGTTGAGAGCCTGGTTGAAAATTCGAACAAAATTCGATTTAGAGTCAAAATGACGTCCATTGATCCCAAAGTTAACCCTTTCGTGCATGAATTATCATCAGATATGAATTCAGGTCTGTTTATTTTTTTGCTGGTTCTGTTTGATGAATGAAACACCCTTTTGTTCGTGCACATAAAGCATTTGATGACATATATAGAGATTTCGGAAAGCTCAATAACCGGCCCCCGCAATTTTTTAATATAAGCAGCATATGAGGTGTACATTTTACATTTCACATTGCGGCCGAGTCCCTAACCAGGAAACAGGGAATAAAGAGTGTATGAATCGAGAAAGAATCACGAGGACTGTTTCAACGTGAATCTGTATTTCTTGAGTCAAATTGAGCCATTTCAGAGAAGTTTAGAGAAAAAAATGGAATTACACAGGATTTTGGACAGGAATTGGGCCAATGAAACTCAAATTCATGGGTTTTCCGGGAATATCGCAAACGTCATTTTGCAGCAAAAAACAATAAATCGCAAGGAACAACTAGGTGAAAAATGATTGAATGTGATCTCAACAGCAGGGAATATTGTGTATCCTAAAACGTCCATGTACCTTTTCCAGGAAGTTCGAATGCGGAAGAGTGCAGACTTGACCTGACGTAACTGGAATCAGAGATTCCATCCCCAGAATGAATATATTTTCGTGTTCATTGCCCCCTGGATATGGTGGGAATGGAAAAGAGCATGATGGCTACACATAATCGTTTGGAAAATAATTACAATGATAAATTACACTCACTAGCATATCCATATGGACCGAAAATTTTCAGGTGAAGCTGGCATATACCGAAAGTTCTGAAAAATAGGCGTAGTCCGAAAAAATTCTCGTAGTACTTTCTAAAGAAACGTCAACCATGAGTAGTTTTAATCGATCAGTTGCACCTATCGCTCTGCCCTTGAGAGAGGAAAGAAGGACGAGAGTGCGTCATGATCTTATTAAACGTAAAGTATAATATAGTGCATGTAATTTTTCGAAGATCCGGCTGATGGAATTCAGAGAGGGAAAAGGACATCATCGGATAATGAATGTGATGGAGGAGATCCTAAACGAGGAGGAAAATCCCAAAGAATTTTCAAAGAATTTTCATCCCAAATGACGCATGCTTCATAACTCGCGAAACTCAGGAGAATGCTGAAATGGAAGAATCGGATTATGAAGAGGAGAGGTCCAGGAGTTGAAAGAAAAGAAATACATTGGATGATGTGAAAGCATCTCCTTCAAGAAATTTTTCATAAATACACGGTTACATGACAGTGCGGGAAAATAGGGAAAGATCGCTTCGGCTACAAGGTCAGAATTACCTTTTCCTCATATTGGAGAAACCAATGTCGCTTATGCTTTCCTAGGAATTCCCCGAAATGGCGGCTCGCAGTGGTCGATCGGTTTGGTGGAAAGTAGAGGTATCTAATTCAGACAACTGTAAATCCACATTGTATTCCATGCTTCCCTTGGAGCATTTTCTTCTCAGAACTCGTCGAGACGGCACGAGGAACTCTAGATATGCCTAACGTCCCTCATCAGCACTGAAACTGTTCCTGAAACTCGAAACAGATCACTAATGGGTTTAACGTTACACATACTCTCTTAAAAGGACCATGAGAGAGTGAATTAGCCTGCGTTTGTCTTAACGTTACACGTCCTCGACGACATCTGGAAGGCCAGTAAATAGTCCTTATAAGACTAATTGGCCCAGTAAGCCAAGGATTGTGCTTCTTTTGAAGAGAAAAAGGCATGCCAAGGCCTGACCCGAGGACAGTCTGTCGGTTAGGCTTAGGTCTGACACTAGTGTGATGAAGGCAGTGTTGAGAGGCATGACTGAATGTCCTGGGTTCGGTGGTGTAATGGTAGCACACCTGACCGGCAATCAGGAGGCCCGGGTTCAATTTCCGGCCGTCCCCTGGCTTTCTTTCGTCCTCTCTCGTCCATCCAACCTCCCTACCTTCAGTTATTCACGTGACACTAGCGTTTTCCGTAGAGGGGGTGAGGTTGGGTTGAAGAAAGGGAAAGTCTTCGAAAACTTTTTCACATTATTACATCGAATTATGGAGAGGGAAAGTCTAAGAATTGTAGCACCACGGTGTAGTATTCTACGCATCCTGGAATAGAACTACTGTCGTACATCGTAGCATAAGAATCGATACCACCAAGAATTCTACTGGTGTGAAAACCGGTATCAATGACGTCAAGGGAGAGAACCCATTCGAGGCAGTGCTCTTCTCAATTTATCCTTGCGACCGTCGTACGCCGAATTATGGGAGGCGTAAACGATATTATTTCGATCAGGTCCGAGGCAGGATCCCAATGTCAAAATGAGCAAGAGTTTTTGAAAGACAGTTGAATATCCCGAGTGGAAGCCCTCGCCCTACGCAGAGTGTTTCAGACTGACGAACACTGGCGATCAATATATCACTAATCGCAGACAGCTGACCATCTAAATATAATGTTCCAAATTTGCCTCTCAACCTACTGACGGAGGTGTGGGCTTCTTTTGCTTTTCCAGTGGAACGGACATCCCTGATGTGATTGCGTCGCATGCGCAGGATCTCAACTCTCTCCAGCAGGGCTAGTCTGAACCCGCTAGAGAAGAGGCCTAAGCGGGTTTGCAGGTCGGTCGGATCTGCCCGACACGGTCCGCAAGTCCTACTCGCGTAGTATCTGGTTTAGCTATGTCGGGGGTTTCGGGTCGGGCCCAGACCGACCCACAACTCCCAACAACGTAAAATACTTTCCCTTCAACCCCCTCCCCCTCCACCTCCCCCTCCGGAGAGAACTTGAAAGTGCACTTTCAAGATATTTCCCGGTTTCACCTTCGTGCTTTCAAGATATCTTCCAAATAGATCCCGGTTCGAAGTGGATTCGCTTTAAAGGATTGGAAACTGCTGCACTGATTGAAAAACTGTTTGAAAAACCTCATTCCTTCTCTATCCAAAATCTACGCAAGTATGAGGGATGTTAGTGGCATCTTCTCTACTGCATCTGAGATCCATAATAATTCTAGACCATACAGTAGTGCATGAAGTATACGTAAGTGATATGAAGCACCGTGACGCTATATTCCTTCGTCTCCTCACGGGGATCCTAGAATTGCTACTCTCATTCTGTCACTCTATACACCGCCTGTCACCGGAATGTTGCGAGGGAAACAGCAACGAAGACTTTGGTTGGAACTCATACAGACGCCGAATCTATGATGGAATCGGAGGACCGGGAACAGTAGGATGAAGAGAACAGTACAATATTATGCAAGTGAGAAGAGTGCAGGTTAGAGTCAATCAAAGCTTTTTACGTGGAATTTTGGACTTTTTATATTAAGCAATTTGGCTCCCCAACGAAGTTCGTCGTTAGAATCATGTACCACTCGCGTCAGATACAAGCAGAGGATGAATGGCGAACTCAATTAAAAGCTACTCCTTCTCTCGAACAGCGGAAAACGACATTAGAGCTAGGAATGGAGTTTTAGTGTGTCATTAGTCTTGACAGGTTCACTTTCTCAGGTTGGCCACCCAACCCTTGGAGTTCTCTTCCGTTAGTGATCTGCAGGGCGAGAATATGCGTCCTCAATGCACATATTATGATTTCAGGGAACATCTATTATTCTGGTGCGAACTAGATTAAATGCGGAGACTGTATGCACTGACACTCACGAATAGGCCTGTGTTTACCAGATCCTGTCACCAGTTCCTGGAGCAAGAATCACGAGAACTATTTCTACACGAACCGCGACCCCATTAAATTGGGAAAAGAGGTCTAGAAAATGCATGTAAATGTATTTCAACACGAATCCGCATTTCATAAGTCACATTGAGGGATTTTAAAGGATATTAGAGTAAACAAAGGAATTGCGTATGATAGTGGACAGGAATTGCTCCAATATCATCTAAAGGCAGGGAGTTACGGAGAATATTACTAACTTTTTTTGCGAAAAGACCGATAAAAATTGCAAGAAACAACTATTCTGAAGGTGATTGAAGGTCCCCCACCACCAGAGAAGATCGCATACCAGGAAACATTTAATTTGCCTTTTGCAGGAAATTTCAATCCGCATCATCGCAGGCACGATCTGACACAAGTGGGATCCGAGGTTCTAATCCCAGAATGAATGTTATTTCGAGTTAATTGCCCTGCCGAATATGATGGAAATGAAGAACACGATGGCTTCACATACTCGTTGGAAAAATCACTGCAATCAAAAGTTGCAGTCACTGGATAGAAATTTTCCTGGTGCAGGCGACCTATACCGAAAATGTGACTCCGTCCTTGAGAAGAGAGAGAGAGACGAGGTGCATCATCATCTTATTAAATGCCAGGTAAATTTTAATATAAGCATGTAACGTATCGAAGATCCATCTGAAGGACATCGGAGAGGGAAAAGGGCATCATCGGATAATGATGCGATGAAGGAGATCCTAAACGAGGAGGAAAATCCTCCATAGATAAGTGGTTGAAAACTCGCGGAACGCTCGAGAATCCTCAAATGGAATAATCCAATTGGGAATAGGGAAAGTCCAAGAATCGGAAGAAACGAAATGTAAATTTTCTCTGAACAACACGCGGAAACACCCCACTGAATGCCACAAAGGATCTTACAACTTCCCAATGTACACAATACTCTTAAGTTTAAAAAGTGGGAGGGGTTTTAGCCCCGCCCCGGTTGACGACTGTTCAAATATTGAGTGGCGGATAGCGTCTGATTTTAAGAATTCCTAGGCTTCGTTTCGCAAAGTTTCAGAAAAGTTTCAGCAAAAGAGTATATAGCGCAAGCTCACTCAAAGTTCGGCCAAATGCTAAGCCTTTTTTTCAGCATTTATTATGGTGACCGGACACCCAGGTTTGACCTTTATTACCACCTCTGGTGAAATTTTCACGCCAAGATGTTGGCCAGCAACAAGATTCTTCATTACCACGTTGATCCTGTTGACCCATGCGATTTTTCATACTCTTAGTCGTAGAAGCTAACGAACCAGCGAACACACGACACACGCCGACACGCCCGGCAGTCGCCGTATCGGAACGGTGAAACCGTTCCTCGATTGGCGAGAGGGAATCGCAAGGCCCGCTTGTCGCGAATCGCCGGGGAAAATCCCATAGAAGTGAACGGGGACCAGCCGCCATGATCCCAACAAATATGGCTTCTTACGGCACGTTTGCCAATGCTGTTCCTATGGGCACACCATCTCCAGTTCTTTTTCTTAGCTCAGTGCTCCGATCCCATCCTTCAGTGCTGCTGGATATCGTGCCGGAGTTTTGGCAAATTCATGACATCTTCCACCTTAGTATCGGTGTCGAGATTCGTGTATTTGGCTAGATTCGTTTATATTTGTTTTGAAACAATTTTGCGCCGAGTTCACGAGATGAGATGAGATGGAAACGATGGGTAGCAATGACCAATGATTTGACGGAATGTGGAGATATCTCATTCGGATATCCATAAATTAACAGGATGGCGTCCCGGTTGTATTTCTTATTTCCAAGAGGCATTTTCTAATATTTTACCACCACAAAAAATGCAAACAATATCGGGTGGCTCCCCAAAAAAAAGGAGAAAAAACGCAACGGTTTGACGCCTTATAAAATCCGTTTTGGATAATCCAGGTTCCTGATATTTTTATATTATCAATACATGGGAATCACCACAAAATCTGTTTCCTGAAAGTCTCATGCAAAGTGGAGCCATAAAATGGACCTTTCCATGCACGACACGGATGAAACTTGAGGACTGCTCGAATGATTTCTTTCCCTTGACGTCATGGATAGTTCTCATCGTAGGATTCTGCGTGGTATCGATTCTGATGCTACGATGTACGACAGCTGAACCGTTCCACGATGTGTAGAAGACTGCCACCATGCTGCTACAATTCTTAGACTTTTCCTCTTCATAATTGGATGTAGTAATGTGAAAATAAATTTTCGAAGCCTTTCCCTTTCTTCAACCCCAGCCTCCCCCCCAGTGGCGTAGGCAGGAAATCGGCAAGGGGGCAAGGGGGGGGGGGGGCTGAGTCCAGGCGGACACCCCAACCTTACGCCTAACTCCAGTACCCGGAATTTACCTTTTCAAAAAAATCATGGTCCGGCATCTTCGGTGTGTGGACGGACCTCAGACTTTCCTCGAAGGGGCATAGGTAAAATTGGAATTCCCAAGGAAGGTTCAAATATGCCTGTCAGTGTCACTGACCGAGAAGCCCAAGGGGGGGGTTCGAACCCCTTAACCTCCCCCTTCCCTACGCCACTGCTCCCCCCTCCCACTTCGCTTACTGGGCCAATTAGGCCTATAAGGTTTAATCATTGAACTTCAAGATCTCGTCGAGGACGCGTAACGTTCAGCCAAATGCAGGCCAATTCACTCTCTCATGGCCGTTTTAAGAGATCACGTGTAACGTTGGACCGATTAGTGGTCTGTTTTGAGTTTCATGAACCGTTTCAGTGCGGATGAGGAACGTTAGGCATATCTAGAGTTCCTGGAACCGTCTCGACGAGTTCTGAGAAGAAAATGCCTCTAGAAAGCAAGGAATACAACGTGGATTTAAAGTCGTCCGAATTAGATACCTCCACATTCCACCTAATCGATTGGCCACTGCTAGCCGCCTTTTCCTTCTTAGCTCTTCTAATGAACTCGGCACAAAAATAATCTGATACATTAATAAATGGAAGATCCAGACACCGACCCTAAGGTCGAAGAAGTCATGAATCTGGTATAACTAAGGCATGATATCCGGCAACAAAGGGGGAAGGGACCAGAGCCAAGATAATATGCGCTATCAAAACCTATTGATCTTCCATTTCAGCATTCTCGCGAGTTTCGCGACTTTTCAGGCGTGAGTCAGTGGGGGATTTTCCTCCTCCATCGAACTCATTACCCGATGATGATCTTTGAATTCTTTCAGCCGGATCTTCCATGTTTCTCGTGCACTATATTATACTTCACCTTACATTTACTCAGGTGGTAAAGCACTCTCGTCCTCTTCTGTCTTCTGAAGGACGGAGCGATTGGTGCTAATTGATTCAAAACTATTCGAATTAGATGCTTTCTCAGAAAGTACAGGGTGACAAGAAGGTTCTCGGAAAAACTTTTATTCCCATCTCCCAAGTAACACAGCATGTTGATGAAACGTTTCCGTAATGTTGCCTATGTTGCTCCATGTTGCAAGTTGCCGTACAACATTGAGAAAACATTGCTTCAATGTTTTCACTTGGAATGTTGCTGTGACACTTCTACGAATGTCATTGC